>CM060202.1:25959089-25979675 GCA_030562195.1 Nipponacmea schrenckii | reverse complement strand
TTAGTTGTAAATGCAAACGATTGATTGGATTGTACGCTAATGAATGCAGCCAGTCAGGGTCTTCTTCAGAAAGTCTGTAAACAATAAGCCATAACGCTTACTGTCTTTCCATCATGGGCTAAGGTTGGCTGTTTTCTTGGCTTACAATCCAAGCAAATCTTTGCATTACGTGATATAAGGTTAGTGGCTATAGCTGTCAAGGCATGAGACGAAGTTTCTAGCTAGACATTTTGACGATGACATGCATTTCACATGAATGTTTGTGGATAAACAATCTGTGGAAAACTTGAAATATAGATAAGAAACTACGGTTTAATCGATGGTTTAAAAATTGTTAGCCTGAGGCGTCATCAAATCTTATTTTGAGATGACAAATATAATCAAAGAAATTACTTTTGATTTAACTTGCTGAAACTATTTCTAATATTTGCTTCATAAGAAATCAGATTAATATATTTAAGGTTTTTTCAGTTTTGTGCCGAGAGCTATCGAAGAATCCCTTTGAAGTATGACATTTATCTACAACAACGAAAGGCAAAGCAACAGTAACACCGTGATAACTCTTGCTCAGTTGGTGTGCTTATCGAAGTTTGGCGTACGTCTTATTCTTTCTATTTCTTTTTAGCCATTAGCATTTACTCTAATTTTTGTTAAACATAAATGAAATGAATGGCGTTTTACATCTTTCTTGTCTACACCTTCTGGGACAATGACGACCGAGAGCTTCATGCTGGGACAGGACTTCAGCTTTAGCCTACTATCATTTGATTTCCACCTACTAGAGATCGTGAATGTGCACATTCTGAAGGAAATTTTCAAGTAGCATTACGGTTTAACGGATCATACATTATGGGATTGTTCTTTATTTCGCGATTTTATCATATCTTAATAATAACTAAGCTTTATGGAATAACAATTACTGAGTTTTTTTTTTTTTTGTTCTGCGACGTTTCAACAAGTGTTCTCTTCAAGCGTTATTATTATTATACTACCAATAAATAAATGCCATAAAAGGATTTTTCATATCTATGGTACCGGTATGGACTTTCTTTCAGTAATAATTGTGGCCTATCATTGTCTGAATCTTATATCACGTCATCTGTTGGTGACACCCATCCTTTATTTCCTGGGTTGATAAATTGATAAATTTAAATTTAAAATTCAGAAGCTTACCAATAATTAGACCAACAATTACCATTCGAGATAATGGTCGTAGGTATCTGCAAGGGTTTAAGCTAAATTGAAATGTTTGTGCATGCAAAGGTCGTGCTACGTTTTTATTTAAATTTGTCACTCATAAGTGGTTTGGATTCGAGGGCGTGGATTATCGGTGATATCTTATTATGTACTTTTCATAACTAAATTCCTCTCAACAAGACGTTGTATCCGTGTACTATAATATGCTGTTCTAGGTACGATACACCTCCCGTCATATGATTGATTAAAACCAGTCGGCAAGATGAATTAATAATGAATTAACTGCTAATTATTCAAAACATGGAGAATAATGTGAATTTGACTGTGTAACTGATATGTATATCATTAGCTGAAGTTATTCATTACGGTCGTTTTAATACATAATTTATATTTTATAAGCCTTGATTTTTAATGGTTTGATATGTAGCCTTTTAATTACTGTGAGTTACTGTATTATCTAACTACGCAGTTAGTTGATAATACTTTTAACCCCAGATACAGTATATAAGGTATACTCAGCCCTGTCGTCAGGGTGGAGTCCTGAGAATATAGCCCCATCAATGGTCCTCTCTCATAATCTTCTTCAGTTAGCAAAGATTGATTGTTATATGGCTGTTCGTTTCGATTTCGATTTAAACAGCTTTAGATCGTGGTTTGGAAGCGTGGAAAACTCACGGCTAAGCAGCAGAAGCATCACCAAATTATCATTAGCAGAAGCATCACCCAATTATCATCAGCAGAGGCATCACCCAATTATCATCAGGTTGACCAAGCTACCATAATATGACAATTGTAAAAACAATATTTCTATTGTAAGACATAATAGCAACTAATCAAATAGGCCCACAAATCTAAGCTTTAACCGTTAAACATTCGGTAATACCAATCTGTATACGAAATTGCAAGAGAGTTAAATATCTCAAGTCGAAGTGACCTAGGTTAAATAATTCTGACAGTAATTGTTGGGGATTAGTTTCACACATTGAAACATTACAATATACCCAATAACTCTACTGATTATATCTTGAAATATTTAAATTATTTAATACTCATTACTTCTAATATTTTAATTACAATGTGGGATGCACTGGAAATAACTTAATGCAGTTTTAAGCCTTTTCAGTGTAATGCTAGAGGACTTTAGATAGTATTTAAGATAAGTTCATTCCATTTTGATGCCTGAGGGTATGGGGGTTTCAACTCTATTCAATCTGTTACCTCTTTTCATTATCCAGTCGGTTAGGCCGTTGGTATTTACATGATGTCATTTAGGCCGAGCAAATGGCGGCAGTGGGCTCCGATCTCGATTTGCGTGTGGAAGTCCGACGACCTTCAACAAGTCATCTTCACTCATAATTCCACTCGACTCATGGGTAAATGGGTATGAATAATTCGCGAAAGATCAATGCCAAGCGGTTTGGCCAAGGACCAGCTGGTAGAAACATCCTTAATTGTGAACATCAGTTGTTATCCTTGTAAAATATAGTTGTTTCTTTATATTACATTATTCTCCTGCCCCTATAAATCTTTACTATGACCCTCTTGCATTTTTAAAGGTCACGATTCAAGATCCCCGTTTTACGCCGCATCATTAGCCCAAGTTGGGCGTAAAACTCATTTCATTTCTGTCAAATGCTTCGAGTAGTAGTTGAATGTCGATTTCTGTCTGGTTATTGTTTTGGTTTTGTATGTAAGTCAAACCACTTACTTTCTACATGTAAACAATTTATATTTTTAATGAAGAACATAGATACAGGTGGTTTGTATCGGATTCAGTTTAATTTTGTTATGATTCATCCTGTACTAGACTCGTATAGAATATAGGCCTACATGAAATAAAGATACCGAACATTGGTCAATAAGAGTATAGATTCATCAGTTGAACTTACTAGGTGTCATAACAACATATTCTTGTATAATCCGTTAAATCCATAAACCTATGTCATTATTGAATAACGCTTCTAAGCCTTTTAAAGGAATACCATCTTTAAGAATGAACATAAAATTGAACTTCTCAAACTTGTTCAATAAGAATATATATTCATTATAATCATACAACAGAATCAAGATAAAATCTGGAAAATTCATGTAATTTCGATTATTCTTGAATCAATGATTACGTGGCTTTTTGGATTAATTGAATTATATGCTGAGATTTTTACTGTGTTATTTATGGTATGTCAAACTGATGAATAAATACTCTTATCAATCAACGTGTGTATTTTGAGAGGAACTATATCTTTAAACTTAACATGTAAACCCAGTAACACTGATTATATTCAAAAACATATTCACTTTTTATATCAAATTTTTTATTAAAGAACTTTAATTAAATATTTCTGAGACGGGTTGTAGCACAGTCGGCTAGAGAGTCAGAATCTTTACATGACGTCATTGTACTTGGTTACATACATAAATTAAATCTTATTCTGGTCAGAACAACTCGCAAAATGCAAGGGAAAAAATGGCTAATGATAAACTGTTTAAAAGTCAATGAGATTTTGACAAGGCCAATGAGATTTTGAAATCCATAGATATTATTATGCTAGCAATACAATCCTAATCTTCAAAATGTCCGGACATTTCTATTCAAAGCACACCAACAAATGTTTTATTCTTAAAATATAATATAACCAAATGGAAATCATATAGAGAGATACATTCACGAAATTGGAACAAATTTCTGAAATATGTGACCACAAATTAAAGTGATTCTAAGGAAGTTTTCTAGAAGTGGTCCTTGTACCGGAAACACTGATAGCGTCAATTTGCACCATTCCAATTTTCAGTCAGACGACTGTGGTTCTCGCTGTTCAAGAAATCCGAACAAAATTTTGAAAAGTGTGGCCACATCTTTAAAACTAAACATATTTTATATCTCCACTTGTAAGTTAATTTACAAGTCACACCTGGATTCTATTTGAAACACGTTCACTAAATTATTTTTAATTTAATTTCAATTCCAGTCGAGTAATAAACAACCGAGACTGGGCTGGCTACCAGCTTTTTACTTTTACTCATGTAATGTTATAAATTTACTGACGTTTCTATATACATCTTCTATGTACTGGTGTTATTAACTTTACAATATCAAGCTATTTACTGCGTCTAATTCCTTGACTGCAATAGCCACCTTTCTTGTATCTTCACGTTGTAAAGCTTTTAGAATCTTCGTAATTATACCATAACTACAATGGCCACCTCTCTTGTATCTTCATAATGAGACTTCGTACCTTGATTTCAATGGTTACCTTTCTTGCACCTTGACAATGTTAAACTATTACGAAGTGCATCTAATAAGTTGACTAGAAAAGCCATATTTCAAGTATTATGAAAGTACATGCGGCAATGTTATCGGATTGTACGAATACGGTCATTCATATCTCCCGATTACACTTGCAGGCCAATTGTCAACAGCCTATCTATCGGGCTCGGATTGGCTATTCTCTCTGATGTACACCCCCCAATGAAACCGTCGAATTAACTCTGATACCAGAGAATTGGTCAGCCAGGTAGTCAGGGTATTAAAGAGGCCAGGCTTGACTTTTAGGGGGCGTTTTGGGCCTTTGTTACATTTTAAACAGTCCTCAGAAATACTCAAGCTCTAAGAAAATCGCAAAGTACCTTGAAATATACCTCAAACAAAAAATTTCACTTTTCATTTTTTTCCGTGTTGTACGCGGCTGGTCTCCAGTCAGTCTGAAAATTGTGTGTCCTGTTGACAAAGTCTACAATTGAAAATGCGTTGTAGTCTATTTATATAGATGGCCGCTATTGCATGACGGGAAGGATCAACTCTTTGATTATCAAGACGAACCGTTTTTCCAATATGGTGGGGACGTTCGTAATTTCTTACGACATTATGATTTTTCAAACACGGATAATTATGGATACACATGGATTTGAAGGCTCAAATTTCAAAGGTAAGCTCTGTAGACTATTTCTGATTAGCTAACCAAAAGATTTCATGTGTTTGAGGCTGTCGGATGATTGTCCGAAACAATAAAGCCTGGGCCCCTTTAATAAGGTTCTAATTTCGACCGTAGAATGCTACGATCACTATTACTGATTAGCTAGAACCTTACCCGTACTATGACAAAAGAACTTATAACCCATGAAGATGGCGAACCATGGACTTAAAAGTACAATAATTGACATATTTTTCATTTTTCTGGCTAATTTAGTACCTGGCGAAGTGAAACGGGAATGTTATTTTCACAATTAGAGGTTTTATAAATAATAAAGATATATTGGTTGTTGATATATGGTTAGTTCTACATGACAAGTTTTCTACAAGAAGGTGATTTATAGCTCTCTAATGCTATTTTAGATTGTTCTATATTCTTTATAAAGTAATTATTGAGTCGGTCTGTTACTGAGTGCATTTTATCATATAGTTTCCATTTGAACAGTGGGCAGGATGTAGCTCAGTTGACTAGAATGTTAAAATTCTTATTGACGTCAATGTCCGTCGTTATATAATTGTGCTCTATATTCTTTACAGGGTAATTACTGCGCAAGTCAATTGACTTCCATCTGGCTTTGTTATAAATGTGGACAGGAAACAGGATGTAGCTCAGTTGGCTGGGTAATTCTATCATAAAGTTATCATTTGCCAGCTTCAACTCCAGCTAAAATTAAAAGCTTAAAATCTGGGGTTATGAAAGGTTTGTTTTCTTGTCGCAATGGATGCCAGGTAATCGTTTACACTATCACTATCAATTACAGTCGAGAATATACAATATGCCAGTCGTAAGAAACAACGGATCGTTCTCACGATGAAATAACACATACGAACGCTAATTAACAATCATTTTATACCAGTCGAAATAATACGTCGAATTTTGAAAAAAGGATATAGTAATTCAAAAGGCTTAGATTGGCGTTTATTTTGATTGAAAACTTTGTTTAAATATCATGCCATTTTAAAATTCGACTTATTTAGTCGAGGTTAAGATTCAGAATAGTTATGAACTGCTCTTGTGTGTGCAATTTCGACGTAAGAACCATACGCAGTTTCGTATTAAATGCCAGTATCCCGTTCTTAGATCCAGTGTGGGTTGAGTAATTTGGTACAAAATAAGCGTTTGATGTACCTTAATTAAATCACTCAGAATAATTTTCTCGTTACCAGTAAAAAAATACTTCATAATAGTCTACACAGACACGGAGTTTTATATCAAGTTTTCTAACAAGAACGATAGGAAAAGTCCAATAAATACTGGTTGTTTGAAACTGTATTTTGATATTGGAGATATTAAATTATTCATTAAAAACGTAGGATATTACAGAAAAATCTTGGAAACAAACCGAGCGACCTTTCTCATCGATATTTTAATATAAAATTTCAAACATAAAAAGTGTTCTTCAATCGATGAAGTTATTCTGTTATGATTTTCGAGTGAGTTTAGAAGCCGAAGATTGGAGACGCGGGACGGGACGATCACTGCTTATATACAGATTGCATTGGGAATAAAGCCAATATGTTACACCTTTTCATTAATATGATTCCAATGTTAAAAACTCAAACTACAAAAAAATCTATCATTGGGATCGTGCATATATGATATTTGTTACTTAAAGGGACGGGTTTGCCATTTTCTGGGGTTAATTTTGTTATTTTGGACTAGATTATATAGAAATTACTAGAAATACACTAAAGTAGCCTTGTTCGTAAAAACAACTATGGATTTCAATTTCTATTTCTATATGATTTTCCTATGTATCGCAGCCTTTAACTATCAAGGGCGGATAATTCGAGCAGATGGATTTCTAGGCTCAAATTCGATAGTGAACTGTGACCACTATTACTGATTGGCTTACCTAAATCCAGTTGCTGAGATTAAGAAATTATTGGTGAAATAAATGGCGATGCTGTCCCTTTAAATTGTTAAAATATTTGTGTTTTTCTGTATTCCCCCTGTTGTAAATGTTTAGATGGAGATTCAAGACAACCAAACGAGAAATTTACAAAGAAGAAAATGAAATAATACTCTCGATTTAAAAGATAGACATAAAGTCTCCGAATCCGATCATCACAGAGTTTTCAACAAAACCATGATCCGATTATCTATTAAACAAAATAAAGAAATCACAGAAAGGCACAGACTCATACAAAACAAACATGGAACAAACAAAGTGGTTAGATCTACCATTTCCTGCTATCGTTTAAAGAAATACTACCGCTTAGAACATACCGCTTGGACATAAAATTTTTAATTCAAAGTCCCAAATTTGGTCTATGGCAGTTTTATTTACTTTCATCAGATATAATTGCTATGTGCCATGTCTACAGATTATCAGATGATGTATTCATTAAACTATGTGATTATAGGAAAAAATGATGCTTAACATGTTTCAAAATTACCTAGTTAAGTGGATTATTACATAGTTTTTTGGGTATATTAGATAATAGAATGATTCTGTTGTGTAGTTCTGGGGAACCTAGACACATTTTGACTAGGTATAGAAATTTCAATTTGTTGGTCATCCTAAGAGGCAGTATCCCTTTAAAGTTATCTATAAAGCAAACGTTGCATAAAGTCTAGAGCATTAGGAACAATTTGAAAGTTAGACATTTACGGTTTCCTGTGATTGCTATGATGTTAATCGCACTGTGAAATTACACGCTCAATTTATGACAACATGATGGGATACCAACTAATGGAAAACAAACACGTAACAATGCACAAAGTCAAGATTAAGAATATTGCAAATTGTTATAACATCCGAATTAACGGTTATTGATCTGATGTTTTTAAGCGAATCGCAGACAAGTTCTCTAATATACTATCTAGGAAGGGCTCATGTAATCTATTATCTCTAAATCTATCTTACATCGCATGATAAAGATCTTATAATGAAGTGAATCGATTAGACGAAAAGAACGATGTAGGTGGAAATTTACTAAAAACGAAATATATAGAGTTTTATCTTCTACTTCTCTGCACTACAAATGGAGACGGACAACGTGCAATACCAGTGGCATTAGCTTACTCGGGACCTCGGTTTATTGTTCTATCAGGATAGTCCCTCAACCTGCATCACAGACAGGTAAATCCGAGAGTTTTCGACCTTTGCCGGATTGAACCCTGTCAGATTTGACTTTTTGGAGGGACAGGTAATATATCCTGAGGAAATTGAAGTACTAGTATGTTCTTCATTTGCAGTAATGAAATTTATCAGCCATCTATAAATTTTTTCAGGGGAGCAATCGCTTTTTGTTTTGGTTGGGAATAATTGCCTCCCGTGACCCCATCTTGTCCACCTGTAGCAGTATGTATCGAAACAGTCAGCCAATGTCAAGAGTTAAGTTATTTATGTTAGTAACAAATTTAATAGAAGTATAGAAACATACAAAATTAATACCCTAAGATAATTGAATAATAATGGGGCAAATAGTAATATAATTGTATTTTCTTTCATACCAAATTGATCATATTACAGAAAACAACCATAGGGAATTTCAAATTATTACATTTCTATTGATTTTTTACACTAACCGTGTTTCATTAGTCGTACTTCTTACTTTTAACTATCGATATGGGGCTTTGGAAATTAATATCCGGAAGAAAACTGCATCATAGAACCAGAGGTGAGGCATTCATTTCATAGCTCACTTTAATATTAATTACCTACTGGGGTTCTTTTTAAGCCACTTACTTTCAAATTAAGCCTCTTAAGCCATGCAGTAAATTTATAAATTTTCATTTTCATTTCAGCTTTAACGCTTGGCTTTGAGCAAACATTACAAAGTACTACCTTATACCTTTACTTCAATAACCTACTTTCTTGTTTCTGTGAACTCAGTGAATTAATTTAATTGCACGCCAATGTTAACAACCAATCATAGACACCTTTATGGCTTTAATCTGTGTTTATGACTTTCCGTCGAGGTCGGTGATTGGTTGTTTTAGCTAACATACAATCCAACCAAATCGCTTCTTTTAAAAAATTTTGTGATACCAAAAAGGGTGGCTACAGCAGTACGGTAAGTTCGTGAAAACAAGGAGAACAAGTCATGTGAGGCAATTTTATTCCAGAACTTGTTCCGATATTCTGATATCCAGTCAAATTTATTAAAGTTTTTTTTAGACTAAAGTTAGGATTATTTTGACGGCCCAGCTCAGAGAAATGAGCCGCGATGTCATAATGCATGTTTAAGGAATATTATTTACCAGAAATTTGACATTTTGAACAGATCTTTTGAATATGTAGTTAACAGCGTGGAAGAAGACGCCAGGGAAACTGGATTGGATAAAATAAGAAGTAATAGATATGATTAGCCTGTCAACCAGTTAGATTAAATTTGGATTTATTACTCACAGGCTAATAAAAAGGTCTTTTACTCTGAATTATATTTCAAAACTCTCGACAGACGTTGAGTGATATTATAATGCGTTCAGAGTGGCCTAGAACGGGTTTTATCCGATGATAAAAGCGGTAGGGATCAGCTGTTAAAGAACTTAGTCCCCTTAGTCATTTTTAAAACCCCGGAGCCGCGGGTGAAGCCTCAACCCGACCTTATTTTGGGAAAAATGCGACCATGTCGGGAAAAAAACTGATAATACAAGAAAAGGGAATGGCTCTTCTCTGGGGGTATTTCAAAATATTCGACAGATTTTGGGGATATATATTATATTTTTATTACATCTATAAACAAACTGGTGCAGTTGTTAAAATGGCTAATGCCATGGAAAATTAAAAATCCCCCGGCAATTAAAACCAAAAAGAGTAGGCTCTTGCAATTTTTCCCCTTTCCCCTACATGGCCGAGAAAAAAATGCAGCGATTTGGGTTGGGAAATTTAACGCTAAAAATTTCCCACACCTTTAAAATTTAAAAACCTGTAAACAAATAAGCCGTATTATTTACATGGGCTGGATGTTGATTTTGTGCCTAATTCTGAATAAAGAGTGTAACATTATTATTTTCAAGGGCCCTGAATGACTGTCATGATAAGCCCGTAAAAGAAATATGATGAACATGGTTTTAGGGTTCAGATATCCATGACTTTGTAAGCGTACATCATCATGTCTAGCAAACCATATGGACAAAACATCTGCAATCTGATTCCAAGTCGCTAACAGAGGAAATGAAAAGATATATCAAAGAAAAGTGAATAACTGTACATCATGTAATGTCTTTCTTTGTCAATCTGTCAGAAGTTATTGTCAACAACGAAATCTATTCGAGATAGCATCTGCCATTTACGTCTCGAACATATAATCGCATTTTTAGACATGTTATTTTAATGAAGATCAGAAAAACTGCATGTTCTTTATAAGGATTGTAATTTCCATCGTATTTATATGAAGTGGCAAAGTGGTTCTTTGACGTTTATAAAGAGTCAATAGTCCTTGTTGAGAAACTTGTGACGTATTACTTAATCATATCAAAAAAAAAACATTGCTTGTCTTTTTCTCGTATTATTTATGAAAATGGTGTTCGAGTATGTTCGTTTTTGATGATTAAGGCATTCTTTGACGTTATCATACAGTAAACAGTGATAATCATCCGAAACTATCGCAGCGGTTTTACATCGTAGAATCTGGCATAATTCCACAATTCGCAAGTTTACGATTAAGACTTGAACTTACAACTGTCGTTAACGATTACGTGCGTTCCAAAAAACTGTCTTTAAATTGTGTTTTACATTTACGACTGAAAAAAATTGTCGTAAGTTCATGTAGAACGATACCCATATGCCTTCTCGTATGTATTCGTAATATGACGTCCTTGATGTGACGTGGTAGTCAGTCGTTGTTGATTGCGGTTGTGTGAGGTATTGTAAGATATAAATGGTGATTAGACGAACCTATCAAGATGGCTTTAAGACTAATAATATAAAAATATTGATTCTCTAGAAATGGAGGTAAAATGAGTGATGATTGAGGTTCATATTTCTTCTATTTATCATTTAATTACTTACTGAAAGGCCTCTATAGTATTCTGTATTTACTTTCTTTGGGCCCATTTGTATAGTATTCCACCCAATGGAGGTACAGGATAAACCAAGTCCACGAGCCCCAAACCCTTTAAAAGAGAACTCCACCAATAAAAAATTAAAATGGTGAACAACTTTCAAGGTCGACATTTTTTTCTAATGTCAATAATAATAATAATAATAATAATAATAATAATAATAATAATATATTTTTTTTGACAGAAAAGGAAAAAAACGAGTTTGCAAGAGGCAAATCTTCCCTGACATCATCCTAAACTACACATACAAGGTTAAACAATGTTCGTAATAACATGATAGGCCTACTGGAAGATGGGATTATCCCGGCTCTTTTTTTATTCTGGTAATGCAATACGTGTATCAGCCCAGAGGGGCCATTATCTTAAATCATTTCTTATTACCAGTAATGAACATTAACCCCTTCACCAACCAAACACTATCTGGAGACGTTATGCCATAAAATTGCTTTTTAATGTTTACATGTATCTATCTGGAATATGGAATAGATTGTGTTCAATGCCTTAAAGGATTAGTAAGCTATACAGACTTTTCACCAGCTGGTAGATTTGGATTCCATCAAAACGTTTGCTATAATATCTGTGTTTTGAGCCTTATTGACACAGTGACAATGTTGAGAAGGTGCTCCCTGTTTTATCCACAAACAAAAGCTTTCATATGTTTCTTTTATATTACTTGATATGTAGATTTAATTCTGTAAAATTATATGCAATTACTTACGTCCGGTTTGAATATATTATTTGATTAATATTTGTGATTAAAATTTCAGTTTATTTGCTATCAACCTTAAATTTAAAAGGAGCTGTTACAACAGTATTTATAAATCTTGCTTTTTGTTGTTGATACTTTTCAGTGTTTATACCCCATTTTAAATTTAAGTTCGTTGTCTCCTGGCCTAATCATCATTATCATGGATTCTATTGTTATCGGTATAATGACCTTTAAAACTTCTCTATAGGGGCATGGAATGGTCTTAATATTGGTGCCTGGAGACTAACACCGTTTCTCTGGATACGATAATTAGTAGCATGTATAGCATTAACGAGTTTATGATTAGTTCTTTATTTCTTTATTGTTTAGAGTCTGTTAGGCCATCATCGTTCATTGACAATAATTGCAAAGGGGCTGTTAGTCATGGTCATATGGTCTTTGCTTTGGTCATTTAACAAGACCAACGTTTGTAAAATCGGAAACTGCATGCATTTAAAGTCAGTTACATCTTTACAATATCAAGTTATTACAGGCTTCGTACTTGTACATCTTCACAATGTCAAGTTATTATAATGCTTATAATACATATAGAAATAGGCGCAGGCGTACGTGACCTTAACGGTTCACAAGCTCATACAGGCAGCGTTATCAAGAGAGATCAAAAGATCTCTTGATAACGCTGCCTGTATGAGCATGTGAAATGTTGAGTTAAAGAGGCCCAGGCTTGATTTTTAGGGGTCGTTTTGGGCCTTTGTTACATTTAAACAGCCCTCAGAAATACTCAAGCTCTAAGAAATTCGCAAAATACCTTGAAAAATACCTCAAACAAAAAATTTCACTTTTCATTTTTTTTCCGTGCTGTACGGGGCTGGTCTCCAGTCAGTCTGAAAATTGTGTGTCCTGTTGACAAAGTCTACAATTGAAAATGCGTTGTAGTCTATTTATATAGATGACCGCTATTGCACGACGGGAAGGATAACTCTTTTATTATCAAGACGAACCGTTTTCCAATATGGCGGGACGTTCGTAATTTCTTACGACATTATGATTTTTCAAACACGGATAATTATGGATACACATGGATTTGAAGCTCAAATTTCAAAGGTAAGCTCTGTAGACTATTTCTGATTAGCTAACAAAAAGATTTCATGTGTTTGAGGCTGTCGGATGATTGTCCGAAACAAATAAAGCCTGGGCCGCTTTAAAATGTCAGAAATAGTATATTCATATATATTGTGCTTCTTTGTCAAGTTATAATAAACTTCAACTTATACATCTCTGCATGGTTAAGCTATTACAAAATTTATCTTATACATCTTCACAATGTCAAGCTATAATCCTATTTACTTCAACTTACACAATGTCAAGACATTATAAACTTCATACTTATACATCTTCACAATGTCAAGCTATTACAAAATTTATCTTATACATCTTCACAATGTCAAGCTATAATCCTATTTACTTCAACTTACACAATGTCAAGACATTATAAACTTCATACTTATACATCTTCACAATGTCAAGCTATTACAAAATTTATCTTATACATCTTCACAATGTCAAACTACTACGGTTTCGTACTTGTACATCTTCACACTTATTACTTTCTTCATTATATCTTCACAATGTTAACCTTTTACATTTTGGTGAAATATTAAAATTGTTTCGTCAAGACAGCACTCTCGAGTTCTTTATTTGGAATTTTGCACACGTTATGTTAAAACTTTACATACCAATTGAGAAAGATCTTATTAAATAAGAAGAGGTTTGTAAGTCTATCAGGAAGTATAAAATAACAGAATAAAAACATTGAAATAAATTCTGACAGAAGCCAGAGTTATTATTTAGCTGTTATTTCATATCGTATAGAATTCGAGATCCTCAATGGGTGTATTCGATTAATTTTATCTTTTATTTCTTGGTTTTATATCGTAGAGTACAAACAGAATGCGTTTACGTAAAATGAAATATGATTAAAATGCATTACTTCGTTCCGCTCTATATTCTACATGCTATTTAAGCTCGTTCAAAAATCCTTACTGTGAGGTTCTGCAAACGCTCTACAGCATAACCACGGTAATAAAAAAAAATATACAACTATATTTTACAAGGATAACAACTTAGGTTCACATGTCCGTCGTGATAGGTATGCTTTCTACCAGCTTGTCCTTTGCCAAACCTCTTGGCATTGATCTTTCCCGGATTATCCGTACCCATTTACAGCTAGGTGGACAGGAATTGTGAGTGAAAATGACTTATTCAAGGTGATAGAACTTTCACACACCGATCGAGATTAGATCTCACGTCCGACATTTTCAGCGTAACCAAGCTCTAACCGCTGTGCTATAGAACCCCACAAATGAGACAGATCATCAATATGTAACGAGTTGGTTGTATTAACGGTCATCAGGACTTTATGATCCGAAAGTATTCTGCAAGTATTGGGCGTTGCTTCGTTTATAGGGTCACTCAGTTTTTGTGGGCTGAAAATGTTTTTGCTCAAATTTACGAAAAATTTACAAAAAAATAACTAGCAAAATGTATTTCTTAACGTATCTGAAAGTTTTAAATAAGAGAATGCAATTGTTATGTTTACAACTCCAAAAATATTTTAAAAGATAACGTAAACTTTTAATGTTTGGTATATTTTTGACGGGTTCTCACTTCTCACGATCTCCATTGTCCTGGTTTTTAACCCACTAGGGCACGATAATCCGGTAAACTATATAACATAATAGAAATAAAAACAATCTCATTAAATGTATATTTAATATATTTATACAAAAACACATAATCTTGAAGTTCGGCATCACCAACCAGGACAGCAACTTTATCACCAAACTGTACAACAGTAAGGGCTATATTGTTAGTTGTAAGAAAACTACAGATTTAAGCAAAATTAACGCGTAATTGTAGAGAAGTCTCCTACTTATTCTTAAGGTTTCATCAAATAATATTGAGTCATTATAAAGCCAAAAATAGGTCAAACTGCTTAATTATCAATTAGTATACATCATTTTTAATTAACCACTTAAAAACAAATTCAGTTTAATCAAGTAGATACATGTAAATAGCATATATTAATATATATTTTTTAAGTATAATTTACGATGTTTTTGATAATCGAATTTAACATCTGCCCCTTTCAATTCAGAAAAAATAACGTTAAAACGACGTCCGAGCGCAACCTTTTAACAGGATGGACCAAAAAATATTATACTTTAAAGGCCTTTCTGCTATCACCATCATAACAGTAGGGCAGATCATGCCCACATTCCGGTATACCTTAACAGCTGTTATCCGTTTTCAAGAGTATTTGTCTATTCAGCATTCAGGATTGCATCGATAGTATTTACATTATTTAAAGTAATACCACGTCCTTTTAGAATGGACATAAAAGTAAATGCTCCCTGTTGGTCAATTAAAGTATAGACCTTTATTCAAAAGTTACATTACCAGGTGCCATGGACAGGATCTTATATATCACGATACATCTATTAAACTTGAAATATTAAAAAAAAAAGATTCTCAGCATATTCAATATTTCTTAGTTTAATGGATTATCACTTAGTTTGATGGATTATCACTTAGTTTAATGGATTATTACTTGGTTTAATGGATTATTACTTAGTTTTATGGATTATTACTTGGTTTAATGGATCATTACTTGGTTTAATTTCTTAATTACTTACTTGAATTTCTTAATTACTTTGTCTAATGGATTATTACTTAGTTTAATGGATTATCACTTAGTTTAATGGATTATCACTTAGTTTAATGGAATATCACTTAGTTTAATATATTATTATTAGTTTCAAGAGTCATTAATTAGTTTTATGAATTACTATTTAGTTTTGTGAGTTATTACTTAATTATATGAATTATGTAGTCAGTCTGCGGTAAATATATATTTTATTAAACCAATAAAACAACCTCAATCTCAGGTCGATATAAAAAAACACATCCGATTCTAAATTGACATCAGATTCTTAAAATAAATAGTTTTTTTTTCTTTTCACTTTTACAGTTATAAAAGGTCGACGATGCCAAATTAAAACTCAAAGATTCTTTTCATTCTGTGTTTGAAAGAAAATCTTCAAGAAAAAATAAAGTTAATGTATTTCTGTCAAAGTTTCTTCTCGCTTCGACGGTTTTTAATGATAGTATAGAATTCAATCCAAAAGTTTCTTTGAGACTCAAAGTTTCTATGACCAGACATTTAAATTAAAGACATGTTTAGTTTATTTCCGACCATCATTGAGGCAAATACAAATAAATTTCTCTCATATTTATGGAAATATGACCCAAACTAGGAGAAATAGTAAATTTTACCTTTTTATATTTTATCTTTAAGCAGAAAAGAAACACAAAATCGAAACATCGGCTATTACAAGTCAGACTGTATATAAAGTAATGTGCTACGGATTATGCGCTTGTTGATTTACAAAGCACTATAATGTGCACATATTTGTTTTTTTGAGCTATTAGTTAAGAATAATTCACAAAGCTTCAGAAAATTTAAGCACAATTAAGATAAAGAATAGTGGAATTTCAATTCTTCATCTAGTGCAATTCTTTCGGCCTTCAAAACCTTATTACGGATCAATAACTTACAATATAAATACATTTAGTGCAGTATTGAACTTTGGAACATTTCAACATATTACGTAACTCAGTGTGGTTCTTACACAGCCATTTTCAGTATCTTCCACAACTTAATAAGTCGAATTTTTAAAAAGGTTTAGTTATACAACCAACCCTTTAAGGCATTCTTGAAGACTGAGAAATGACGAAGTTAACTTGAATCATACTTGTGTGTATAAACTCATAGAAATAACACGGAAGTGCACATCATGGTAACTGATACATCTAAATTTATTCTGAGTATCTACTGATAATTATATTAAGTCTCTATTACATATAACAATAAGAACATAATAGAAATAAACTATGTTTTATAATAGACTAAGACGATCATATTTCATCATTATCAGAACGTTATACAAACTCAGATAGTCAAAGTGGAGTTCTTATCTTTGTGTTGTATACAATAGATATTATTTAACTGTGTAAAAACTTAGAACACACACAGTTTTATGAATAGATTACATTTATAAAACATGCATTTAATTGCACGTACATTACGCGTTTGTTTATTACATTAGTATGTTAAGAGCATGAAAAATAAGAATACAAAACATATTGATTTAGTGGGTAGAATTTGAAACTTGAAAGATATAGAGTTTTATATTACATATAAAATATATTATTATGTACCTCTACGTGCATTTAAGTGCACGTGCATTTCACGATGGTATGATCAAAAGTAATAGTATTGGACTATAATACATGTATACATCGTTTTTGTGTGGGTATCAAATTGTGTAATTTAACATGGAATCTGCACGTACATTTCGCGTTGGTTTGATAATATCTTGGTATGTTAAGCAATAATAGTATAAGACAATAACAGGCAATTATATAGTGGGTAAAAAATCTGAAACCATATAGTTCTATTGATTTTTTACATACATCAGACAATCCTGCAATAATTGTCGTGGAATTCCTTCTAGGAAATACCCTGATATCATTCTTGGCCTTTGGCCTTTGTAAGTGAAGACCTTTGCATGTGCGCAATACGGACTCCTCGATAAATGTAGCTGTATTAACTAAATTATATAAAAGTGGCGATTTTTTCCGCTTAATGATAAGTTCCAATAATGCGCAATTACGAATAAAATTACTTCTGGGCCTCACTCCATTAAACAAGCATTAATCTGAGCACTCGATTTATTTCATTGTTTTAGTGAGTATACATGGCCACAATACTGTATTGTAACCTTATATTCAATCATTTAATTTTGCATGTACGTTCTTTTTTCGTGCAATTAACAATTAACATTCACAATTACAAAGTAACAAGGTAATAAAATAATAGTCAATTATATCCATAACCAATCAAAACTGGATTATTTCATAATTGGATAATAACTTTGAAACCATTGGTAGTTTAAGTGGCGTTGAGGAACATTAGTGCTTACTCATAGGTCCGCGCTCACATAAACTCGTGTTAAATACCACTCAAATGAAATGAATGGAGTTTATCGTCCTTCTCTTCTGCACTTTCTGCTAATGAAGATGGATAACGTAATGCAGTGTGCAATGAGAGACATTTTACTAGGACAGATACATCAGTTTAAATTTTTGCGATTTCTAACTGCCGAAGAATTTTTAACATGCACAGCCTGTGACACACGGAGCCTCCGAATGTCCTTACCGAATATCTAGACGCCTTTTCCATGTCAACCGTTCATTGCATGACCGACAGATAGAATCCTCTCGATCTTTACTGAGATTGACATTTAGGTTAGCATCTAACTCACCGAGCCACCGTTCCCTTTAAATACCACAGGTAATAAGGTAGTAATATATCTGATAAGGTTTTTAAAATAGACTAACATAATTCCTGATATCTAATAACTTAACCATCAAAGTCTTTTTAAAATGGGTTGAAATTGGACAGCCGGTCACACCCTTGTTCTTATCTAGAATCATAAAGTTTATCAGTTAAAACGATAAGACAAATGATCAGTAATTGGCGAAACAGACCGAATTTTGGTTCTGATGAATCTATGATGTTTTTACCACATATTTTATGAGTTTTTTGTTACTTTTTAGACAGGTGCGCTCTGAAAGCTATTGCTGTCTAATTTTTAATAATCCCTCGTAACGTGTTCTTCTCATATAAATTTACTAAGAGGAAAAAGAAGCGTCTATTCAGAAAAATACTGCTAAATTTAACAGACACTGACAGTTATATTTTATATGTTCTACTACTTCTTCTTGTTACCTTTCAAGAGATTGTAAAGGGTTCTTTTAAACAATTATGTGTATACACTGATAACATCAATTTACACAATTCCAATGTTCAATCAATTGAGGAGTCCTTAAGAATGAATCTAAGTTGTTATATTGTAAACGTTATTTCTTTCTCATTTCTTTTCTTTGATAAAACCGACACCAAATCAAATTTCTCTCCAAATTTCTGATTTTGTAACGCGAACTTCAGGTGTGTTTTGGGGACTATTTGACCAGCTTATCAACTGAAGGCATCGTATGTTCCCTTCACAGATCTGAGACAGAGGAATGTTCCATCCTTTCAACACGTACCATCGTTAGATGAAAAACATATCCCTCTCAGCTTACAAAGAATAGACTAGTAAAATAGATAAATATTCAGATACAGCTTTGATAGAGAAACGATACTTTAAAAAACGCCATAACATATTGAATTTCATGCAAAGTCATAATTGACGAAATAATTTATTTTAAACTGTAAAAATTTCGTTTTAAAATCTATTTTGAGATTATGTTTACACTGTTTATACCAAAAATTCAAGAAAAGTGTAAATTTAAGATAAGAAGTATGTTTTATTAAGTCGAAAAATGTTAAAAGTAAACATAACGTCATGAATTTATTTAATTTCAAATCAAGATATGGCATCTCCAGGATTATACTTAAAATGTTTTTCTAAATCGTGGACAGGAGACTTTTCAAAGCTAACGCAACGTAGTGAAAGTAAGGGAAGCAGCATTGATAACTAAAAAATATCCATTAACAATTGGCCCTTGAATCTCACTGTTATATCGACGTGCGTGTTGTTTCCATATTACTTGCCTTTATTAAAGTATCTACGTAATTGTCGTGTATGTAACACGGGGATCACTTCCGGTCTTAATCATAATAAAACAATACTGTACTGAATTACTTATTTTACAATATAATTGCCCAATCAAATCACTTGTAATAGATGAGTGTAGGCCTAGTTTGATACAGGTTAATAAGACCATGTTAAAACGAAGTTTAATGAGCTTAGTTTAATACAGGTTAATAAGACCATATCAAAACAAAGTGTAGTGGGCTTAGTTTAGTACAGGTTAATAAAAACATGTTAAAACGAAGTGTTATGAGCTTAGTTTAATACAGGTTAATAAGACCATATCAAAACAAAGTGTAGTGGGCTTAGTTTAATACAGGTTAATAAGACCATATCAAAACGAAGTTTAGTGGGTTTAGTTTAATACAGGTTAATAAGACCATATCAAAACAAAGTGTAGTGGGCTTAGTTTAGTACAGGTTAATAAGACCATGTTAAAACTAAGTGTAGTGGGTTTAGTTTAATACAGGTTAATAAGACCATGTCAAAACGAAGTGTAGTGGGCTTAGTTTAATACAGGTTAATAAGACCATATCAAAACAAAGTGTAGTGGGCTTAGTTTAATACAGGTTAATAAGACCATATCAAAACAAAGTGTAGTGGGCTTAGTTTAATACAGGTTAATAAGACCATATCAAAACGAAGTTTAGTGGGTTTAGTTTAATACAGGTTAATAAGACCATATCAAAACAAAGTGTAGTGGGCTTAGTTTAATACAAGTTAATAAGACCATATCAAAACAAAGTGTAGTGGGCTTAGTTTAATACAGGTTAATAAGACCATATCAAAACAAAGTGTAGTGGGCTTAGTTTAATACAGGTTAATAAGACCATATCAAAACAAAGTGTAGTGGGCTTAGTTTAGTACAGGTTAATAAGACCATGTTAAAACTAAGTGTAGTGGGTTTAGTTTAATACAGGTTAATAAGACCATATCAAAACAAAGTGTAGTGGGTTTAGTTTAATACAGGTTAATA
>CM060202.1:25920879-25958589 GCA_030562195.1 Nipponacmea schrenckii | reverse complement strand
CATTTTTTAAATGATGTTTTGTTGAGTTAATACTGCTACACTAAGTACTATTCAACTAGTATACAACTGAAAAATGTATTTCAATGCCATGAATGACAATTGACTACAATGATTTGGTTGAAATCAAAGAGTAATTTTATTAGCAATTTTCTCTTATGCAATATATATACTAGTGCTGGTATTGCCAGTAATGCCACGATACGATACGTATTGCGATACAAGGGTCACGATACGATACGTATCGCGATATGGGGTAATAGATAAAAGTAACGCTTACTTCCGCTGCTATTGCTACTTTCGTTTTCATCTAAAAGTTCATCATTCGAATGGTGTCTTTTCATGTGAGTATATAAATTAGTTGTGTTTCCTGAATATTTCAAAATTGTTTTACAAAGCTTACAGACTGCCTTGTTTGAATCCCCTTTGAGAAACCAAAAGTTTGTCCAAACTTTAGACTTATATTTCGCGGGGGCATTTTCGATTTGTATGTTGTCACTGTCAGCCATTTTTTTTATGTAGTATCTACGACGTTCATTCGTTTCGTATACGTTTTTGTGGAATCATAATTCTAAACTTAAGTGGTGGATACAAATTTCAATTTGATTGACCCGGAATTTTATTTTTTATATACTCTTGAATGATTATGTCTAAATTACAAAACTAAAATTAATTGACCATGTTTTGGTACTGACGGAACTAATTTCAATTTGGTCCACGTTATTTTATTTGCGTAAACCTTAGCATTTAATAACTTCCACCGACTATTAAATATGTACAAGCTTACGAAAATGAATTCAACCCGGTCTGTGGTAATTAGGTAATAAAGACCAAAGGGTGGCTTATATCCACCTTCTTGTAAGTTATTTAAAACAATGGATTTCAGTGAAGTTTGCTAAAGAAATTTACAATGTGATATACTGATAACCGACAAGTAAATAAAACAATGTCTACTATTTTTTATGGATTACCATGTATCGTCAAGTATCGATACAGGACCCCACGATACGATACGCGTATTGTGGCATGTCGTATCGCGATATATCGTGCCAGCACTAATATATACAACCTATGACCATTAGGATGTTAAAAATTTAAATTATTTTCTTATAGACGGACATCTTAGATGGCAATAAAAGATTAGTCTCAGCTGTGGACTATTATTTCTTACAAGAAGATGGCGGCAGATTTAAGGTAGGTTTCTTTGAGCTTTCAATAAAACTAAATCATTCAAAAAAAAATTAACCAAACTTTGACTGTATAAGTTTGTTACATTTTTGGTTTGTGTTGGAAAATGATTGTGTACAAATTTCAGAAAAATAAATGGAAAATTATTTCTACTTATTCTGAAGGTTCCAACAAAAAGTTTTAAAGTCATTAGAAAGCCAAACACCATAAGGTCAAACTGATTAATTAACACACTCTGTTTCAAAGAAATCCATTTTGATAAAACAGAAACAGATGTAAATAGCATATTTAATAATATTTCACATATAATTTACGCTGCTTTGATAATAAATTATGAAGACCTGCCTCTTTTACAAATATTAGTATTAATGATAGGATGTTTGAAAAAATGACCTTTCTTCCAGGCCACACTTCCATTTAAACCATATTTCTACGTGGTTACAAAGAAAGATTGTGAAAGAGAGGTCGCCTCTTTCTTGACCAGAAAATACTCTGGGAAGATCTCAGCCATTGAAAGTGTATCAAAAGAAGACTTAGATTTGGTGAGTAGGTTAATAGTAATGGGGGGGGGGGGGGAGGGGGGTCAGGATTCAGGCTCAAGTGACTGATAAAGTCTTATGAACATATCAAGTCAATTATAACAGGCTTCAATTAAATTGGGGAGACTTGGTGGCCCAGTTAGTTAGAGGTCTAGGGTTCCATCCTGTCAAATGTTGAGATGGATTTTCTTCAGATTTTGCAATCAAGCTTCCCCCTTGTCAGTGATGCAGGTCAGAGGGACTGACATAGAAAAAACATCTAGTCATTCAGATTGGACAATAAAGCAAATCTCTTATGCTTCCATCTGTGCTAGTAAAAGATCCCTTGACAGTTGGAAATTGCAAAAAGAGTAGATTAATGTCGCTGTCCTGGCAAAATGTCTCTTCCTGCATGGTGTTGCCTGTCTTCATTAGCCCGTTAAGTGCTGAAGAGTAGGATGTAAAACTCCATTTATTTCATTTCAACTAAAAGCACAAACCCATATTATGTTTGTGTGTATCCGGTGATCGTAATGTTCTCTCCCAGATTATCTGTAAGCTTATTAATTTCAGCTGGCTTGTCTAACGTACTGAAGAAAAATGACTTACTCAAGTTCACTATCATTTATTTGCAGTCTAAGATAACATTTAGTTCTTTGTAAAGTGAATAATTTTGTTGTTGTATGTTTTTCAGGCTAACCATTTAGTTGGTTTGAAACGTAAAATGTTGAAGTTGTCGTTTCTCAGTGTTGAAGATTTGAACAAGGTTAAACGTGAAGTCTTCTCAGCTGTCAAGAAGAATAAAGAAAGAGAAAAGGCCAATGATGCCTACACTAGCATGTTAACCAGGTGATTTTTTATTTTAGACATTGTTTTTAAAGTTAGACATCAATTGATATTAAGGCTATTTATAAATAACAGAAAATCAAGTGAATTCTGAAAAAAGTGGAAGTCTGAAATTTGATTTTTTTTCTGTCTATTTCAGCCATTTAACTGGTGAAGAGAACTCAGTATCTAAGAAAATTTCAGATCAAATGGAAAATATGATGGACATAAGGTAACATAGTTATTATTATTTGATTCCATTTCATGAAATTTCTAAGAAAATTCAAACCAGTTGCAGTCTTCAGATCGTTCTTACCAGTGAAGTTAGTTCTGGGAGATTTGGGGTTAATAGAGACCATTGAAAGTTGTCAAATATTTCTAGATTTAGCAGAAATTCTAAAATCTTTTAGGAAATATACAGTTTCATTTGATTCTCAGATATCGTAGAAAAGTATGATTTTGGATAATCATCTGAATCTGAGATGTAATATGGCTTAAATTGAACCCTGAGTAAGAGAGAGATTAATATGTGTATCTGTATATGTATATCTGTATATGTATGTCTGTAAATGTCTGTATGTCTGTATATGTATATCTGTATATGTATATATGTCTATCTGTACATGTATATCTGTATATGTATGTCTGTAAATGTCTGTATGTCTGTATATGTATATCTGTATATGTATATATGTATATCTGTATATGTATATATGTATATCTGTATATGTATGTCTGTATTTAAAACTGTTTAAAGCGACCAATGAATGTATAATTTATATTATAGAGAATATGATGTACCCTATCATGTACGTGTATCTATAGACCGAGAGATATTTGTGGGACATTGGTATACAATACGGGGGCAAGGCAGTGACCCACCAGAAATAAGGCGTAGAGATGATCTAGTAGATAGACCAGTAAGAATTGAACTTTTAACCCTTTGAACATTTAATACCTTTCTATTTTCCAACCCGGTGTCCCTTTGTCAGTGATGCAGGTAGAAGAATGACATCGGAAAAGCTTCTACTTTTTAGGATGGGACAGGCTGTGCATGATGGAAATTAAATAGAGTAAGCTCATGAAAATGTCCTGGCTTCATTTCCCTAATTGCACACTGCATGTCATTGTCCGTCATTAGCCCATAAGATGCAGAAGAGTACAAAGTAAACTCCATTCATTTCATTTCATTGCATCAAACTAGTTTGATTCTTCACTAACTCATATATTCTTGAGTTTGAAGAAAGTATGTTTCTTCATTTGTTAGTGTGTTGAAATCTTTACATGATGTCATTGCTTGGTTGTCTAACAAATGGGGGTCCTGAAGCAAGATTTACCTCATTATTCAAGTAACTGAAAAATCCACCCTAAAAAAAATTCAGGAAAAAATCAATGACAAAAGGATTTTTGTGAACCTAAGTTGTAATCCTTAATAGTTATTTCCTATATAACATTTTATCACTAAGGTTCATAATTTAAATTTTGTGCTATTTTCAGGACCCTGTAGTACTAGCCTATGATATAGAAACAACTAAACTACCATTGAAATTCCCTGATTCAGCTACAGATCAAATCATGATGATTTCTTACATGATTGATGGACAGGTGGGTGCATGCCATTGCTAACTTTATCTTAAACTTTTGACAATCAAGCACTTTAAATTGGCGCCATTGGTTACCAATTTTATTTTAAAAACAGTTGTTTCAAACTTAGCCATATGACCAGTTCTTCATTCCCAGGTTTTTTTTTTAATTAGATGTTTTTAAAAAGATTGTGAAAAGGTTTTCTTAATTTTTATGTTTATCAGGGACAATGATAGCATCAATTTGCACTATTCCAATTTGAGTGGAATTGCCATGCTAGCTAGCATCATTGTCCTGTATACCCCATAAAGTTTGAAAAAATCACTTTACAATCTCTTACCAGTCTTCATTAGCCGTTTAGTTGCAAAAGAGTTGGACGTAAAAGTCCATTTATTTCCAGGAGACCCAGAATATGATGTTTATGACAGTTTAATGTATTGATTATATTTTCAGGGATATTTAATCTGTAATCGTGAAATTATCTCCCAAGATGTAGAAGATTTTGAATATACACCCCGTCCTGAATTTGAAGGACCGTTTATAATCTTTAACGAACCTGACGAGGTAAAAGGCCTTCTCTGTTTTTTAGAGAAACATATTTGTTTAGTGATTATTGCAGAAATAGATGATTCTCAAAACTTTGGCAGCAGAATTGAAATCTTAAGTATTTGTGCGCTGTAGTAATGTAGTGTCCAATTGATGCAGATTAACGGAGGCTGATATGGAAAATTGTGTCCAGGGCTTGTACAGGGTATTTGAAGATTGTCAGCCATTTTGAAATGCAAAAGAGTTACTTAATGCAGTTGCTATGGCAAATCTTCCCTTTGTGCATATGCTTGGCATTAGATGCTACTAGTTTAATATAATCTATTTATTTCGTCAATGCTATTGAGTTGAATCTCTCATACTATGGTAGGATACAGAAAATTTGTTTAGAAATTCAACAATTTTTCTTTTCATTGGCTTGTTTTTCTCTTTACCCATTTCTGTATTAGATAAACACTGACCTAGGCCAGTGCTTTAAAATGATTATGTTCTCATTGCATCACCATCTAAATACTGCATATTAACAGTACCTGGAGGTCCAGGGTTCAAGTCCTACCCATTTTTATTACAGGCATGCATATTAAAGACTCCTTAACCACTAAAAATCAAAAATATTTATTATGCTGCTATCCTTTCAAAATTTCCCTCATTGCACACTGCATGGTGTTTTGATTTGTTAAATTTGTTTGTAATTTCAGATAGCAACAATTCAGAGGTTTATTGATCATATAATAGAAGTTAAACCACATATATATGTCACATATAACGGAGATTTTTTCGATTGGCCGTTTGTGGAAGCAAGGGCAGGGTTTCATGGGATTGATTTAGAAAGAGAAATCGGTGTAACTAAGGATAGTCAAGGGGAATATAAGTCACGAACTGGTATTCACATGGATTGTTTTAAGTAAGTTAATATAGATCAGGGATGTTGATTTGAGAAATTCCCTACCGGACGTATTAAAGCAATACTACCTCTTAGAATGGACATATAAAATGGAATATATTATATTCTTCAGTTAGATTTACCAGGTACCATGACTGAAGTACAGAATCTTAATATAACACCATATGTATACTGAAATTCATAGCATAGTCTCTACTTGTGATCTAGGCCAGTGCTTCTATGGGAGAGCATCTTTTATAACACCCTTAACCATATATGCTGATGCATCTTTTTACATTTGATTTTATTTTGTAGATGGGTGAAGAGAGACAGTTATTTACCTGTTGGTAGTCAAAATTTAAAAGCTGTGGCTAAGGTAAATAATATGATATTAATATGTTTCTTTATATTTTTATCTTTTTGTCTGTAGTTTCAACGACATTGTTTTCATTTCTTCTTCTTGAAACAGCAATGTTCGCCTTATTGCTCACTTCAAGGCAAAGGTGAAGATGATCTTTCTGATTTTTCAACCCAGTTTTTCCCCTTGTCAGTGATACAGATTTGAGGGACCTACATGGGAAAAGTTTATAGTCACTCTGATGGGACAATCAACAAATGCCCCATGTGCTTTATGCTGTGCATGTAAAAGATCCCTCAACAGTCAGAAATTGTAAAGGAGTAGACTAATGCTGCAGTCCTGGCAAAATTTTCCTAATTGCACACCGCATAGTGTTGCCAGTCTTCATTATCCCATAAGGGGAGGACATTAGGAGGTTCACCTGGAAATTGAGTAGGAATTTCTTGTTTTGATCTCTTTTGATTGAATTTATTTAGGCCAAGTTACGTTATGATCCAGTAGAGTTAGATCCAGAAGAAATGTGTCGATTAGCTAGTGAACAGCCACAGGTGAGTTTAGTTATTCCCCTTTGCTCCAACATGTGGTGGTTGCTAAGATGCTGTAGCATTCTGAAGAAAAGAAAAATGGCTGTCAGGTTTTATTTTATCAATGTCCTCCAACCAAATGATAATTCCCCTGAAAAGCTTTCCGTCATTTATGCTTCTAAGCACATATATTTAAGCAAATGTTCCAAACTTGTCTTGACATGAGAATAAGTTGTACATTTTTAGTCGGGATGTAAGCTAAACATAGGTAAAGTTGTCGGAAGATCTACATGTGTCATTTGTCAGCGTGGAACTATTGAGTACTGGTACCAACATGTTTCAAGTTCTTGTTCAAATATCTCTGGAGTTATTTCATAATATTCTTCCCCTCCCTCGTTACACACAGCATCCAGTATGATTCCAATTAATTTTTTCATTAACATGACTCTCCTGTAATAGTATATTTATGTCTATTGTTTAGGTAATGGCTAATTATTCAGTATCTGATGCCGTAGCAACCTATTACCTCTATATGAAATATGTACATCCTTTTATTTTCGCCTTGTGTACTATTATTCCTATGCAGCCAGATGAGGTACAGTAGAAATTCTTTCATTTACTTTTAAAATCATTATTTCTTGGGCCTTTGTTTTCGATGATGAGTAAACTAAAGATTAAGTTCCTAGAAATCCCAGACACAATAGGATTAGCAGTAAAATCCAAGTACCTGACGATAGATCAGTTAGTAGAGCAGAGGACTGTAAAAGCAGTAAAATCCAAGAATTAAGATGAACAACCTACAAACCCAGTAAACGAAATAAATGATTGACAGCTACAAATGGTTTCTGTCAAATTAAGTATAAGATATCCCATAGTCCACACCAGTGGAAGATTGAACCTTTCACAAACAAAGCAAATGATTTTCAAATTGTTTGAAATAATCAGAATTCCTCTCTATATTTAGGTATTAAGAAAAGGATCTGGTACTCTGTGTGAGGCTTTACTAATGGTACAAGCCTACCATGCTAATATCGTGTTTCCTAATAAAC
The DNA here is from genome assembly GCA_030562195.1 of Nipponacmea schrenckii. Taxonomy (NCBI): domain Eukaryota; kingdom Metazoa; phylum Mollusca; class Gastropoda; family Lottiidae; genus Nipponacmea; species Nipponacmea schrenckii. The sequence goes on along the minus strand of CM060202.1, from coordinate 25,951,117 downwards.
AAGAGTCAGTACTGAATAGATTGACTGATGACGGTCATGTGCTGGACAGTGAGACGTACGTTGGTGGTCATGTGGAGGCTATAGAATCTGGTGTTTATAGAGCTGATGTTCCTACCAGATTTAGAATGGTAAGTATAGTGTTTTTAACATGGCTTGTTACTAGGCACAGCAGTCAATTCATTTTCACAATGTCAGCCTATTACATACTTATATCTTGACTGCAATAGTCACCTAGGATTTTGATTGGATTCAAGACAGTGAATACAGCCAATCAGAGCTTTTTAGCTTCTAGTTAAATGGATGGGACAATAAACCCAAGGTTTTTGTGCTATGCACAATTCAAAACTCTCAACAGCTGGAAATTGAAAAGGATTAGGTTCATGCAAAATTTCTCTACTCATGAGATGCCGAAAAGTGGGATGTAAAACTTCATTCATTTCCTGTCTTTTATTAAAGGTACCAGAAGCATTTCAAACATTGATAGACAATGTCGACAGGACCATGAAATTCTGTATTGAAGTAGAGGAGAAGATACCTATTGATCAAGTCACAAATTTCCAAGAGGTACTGTTTCTTTAAATTATGATTTCAGAAAGAAACATCAGCAAATCTTTTATCTTTTCTCCAGTTGGTGATTTGTAAATTAGCTTCAAGGAGATTTCTGTAGGTGGATTGCAGGACGGCCCTGTATAGGAGTGGTTTTCAAGTTTGACTGTAAGGTTGACTGAAAGGCAAAAGAATCAATTTGTATTATGCACCTCACTTTCAATGCTTCAAAAAATGAGGCTTGAATAAGGTCTATAGATGATTTAAATGTGTCTGATTTTCTACCATGTTGTTTTTGTATGTTGTAGATTTGTGATGATGTAAAAGAAAAGTTGGCCATGTTACGAGATTGTCCCAACCGTCTAGAGAATCCTATTATTTATCATTTAGATGTAGGAGCTATGTATCCTAACATCATTCTGACCAATAGATTACAGGTATGTACAGGGGCTTGCTAACTTGAGGGTCCAGGCCCCAGGACACAAATTTTTAATTCATTATTCACTGCATGGCCTGGCCCAGGGCACAAACTGTTACTACAAAAAAAGCTAGCCCAAAAAAAGAACAAGAATTATTGGTGTAAAAAAAGATTGGTTAATGTTGATAAAAAAATTTCCCCCATTGTCTATGAATCGTAGATTGTAAAAAATTCAGTCTGTTTCTTTGCTAAATTATTAAAATCAGTATACCGGCCAGGTTGGAGGGGCTTACGCATAAAAATAAAATCGTTTGGACAATAAACCACAGCCTTAACAGTTAAAAATTGAAGGCTAATGGAGCTCAAAAGTAAACTGTCAAATGTTTGAGACAAAGTTTCCCTTATTGCACAAAGCTAAGTCTGCCTGTTTCTTTAATTTACCACTGGATATTTCAGCCCCCTGCTATAGTTGATGAAGCAACCTGTGCTGCCTGTGATTTTAACAAACCTGGTGCCAAATGTCAACGAGATTTATCGTGGATGTGGCGTGGGGAATTCAGTGAGTAAATTATTGTCTGACCAAAGTAAAAAGTTCTGTTAGTCTAAGACTATCTATTTTTGTAATCAAATTAAAATAGTTTTTGAAAAGTTTCCTTATAATTCTAGTGCCAGCCTCAAGAAATGAATTCCACAGAATACAGCAGCAGCTAGAAAATGAGAAATTTCCTCCATTTTTCCCCGGGGGTGAACAGCGGGCATTCCATCAGTTAAACCGTGAAGAACAGGCCACTATCGAGAAAAAAAGACTTGCAGGTGAGTGGAGGTGTCGGTAGTTTGATAGTATACATCGATTTGATTGGATTGTACGCTAGCCAATCAGCCCAATCGACATTATGGCTTATTGTTTAGAGTCTGTCTGTCAAGGGCTCTGATAGGCTGTTTTCACTAGAATATAATCCAATCAAATTGCTGCATTTACAAATCTTCTGTGAAACAAGAAAGGTGATTATTGTAGTCAAGGTATAAGACGAAGTTTTTAATAGCTTGACATTGTGCAGATGTATAAGTATGAAGATGTATAGAATAAGTATGAAGAATAATAACTGCATTTGGTAATACAAGAAAGGTGGCTTTTGCAGTCAAGGTATAAGACAAACTTTCGTAATAGTCTTGACACCGTGAAGATACAAGAAAAGTGTCTATTACAGTCAAGGTATAATATGAAGTTCGTAATAGTCTGACATTGTGAAGATACAAGAAAAGTGACTATTACAGTCAAGGTATAAGTTGAAGGTTTTTATAAGAAATATCCTGTAAACAGGATCCACTAGAAACCGATTTGCCATCGTCATAAAAATGAATTATTCATCAAGTTTTTATTAAATTGTTTTCAGACTACTGTCGTAAAGCTTACAAAAAGACGAAATCGACTCGGATGGAAGAAAGAGTAGCTACCATTTGTCAAAGAGAGAACTCATTCTACGTGGACACAGTCCGTGCTTTCCGCGATCGTCGTTATGAGTTTAAAGGATTAACGAAGGTGTGGAAGGGGAAACTTTCAGACGCTGAGAAGAAGAAAGATGCAGCCGAGATTAAAAAAGCTAACGGGATGGTCGTGTTGTATGATTCCTTACAGTTGGCTCATAAATGTATCTTAAATTCATTTTATGGTTATGTCATGAGAAAAGGGTAAGCACCTTGATAAATACTGAGTCTTTCTTGATATCAATATCACCACAAGTCAATATATAGAGAATCTCTTACCAGTCTTTCTTGATATAAAAAATATCATCACAAGTCAATATATAGAGAATCTCTTACAAGTCATTCTTGTTATCAAAATATCACCACAAGTCAATATATAGAGAATCTCTTACAAGTCTTTCTTGTTATCAAAATATCACCACAAGTCAATATATAGAGAATCTCTTACAAGTCTTTCTTGTTATCAAAATATCACCACAAGTCAATATATAGAGAATCTCTTACAAGTCTTTCTTGTTATCAAAAATATCACCACAAGTCAATATATAGAGAATCTCTTACCAGTCTTTCTTGATATCAATATCACCACAAGTCAATAAAATTGCAAAACTCAGAGCCCCTCCAAGCTGTTTTTTTAATTTTATCTCAAGTGGTGATAATTTTAATGCCAAGACAGATGAGTTTTAGCTTTAGTTTTTTGTTTATCTTATATAACGTCTTTTGGATTTTTAAAATGCAAATCAAGGGGAAGAAATTCTATTTGAGAATTCACCCCAAGCATTTAATAATCATTGGAAGGATGTAGAAGGAATAGGTTGTGAAGTCATTGATTTCAAAACAGTCACAGTGTATGTGTCTTGTCATATATCAGGACTGTTGATTCACCATATTTGCCGGACATGTCCATTTGTCCATATAAAAGACGCCATCAAACATCAAGTATAGGTCTGTGATGTTACTATTATTACTATGTATATAATATGGCTAAGATTCCCCCCTCCTTTTATCCAATCTAAAGGTATGACATGATTTAATTTATTATTCAACCATGGGTTTGTGCTCTGTGATGTTAATATGTATATATTTATGGCTAAGCTTCCCCCCCCCCCCTCCTTCTGAAGATGTGACAGGAAGTATTTGTATTATTCAGTGCCAGATGGTATAGTATGGAGATGGCTGGAATTGTCTGCTATACTGGTGCTAATATAATCTGTCGAGCAAGAGAAATAGTGGAACAAATTGGGTAAGTGACATAGCCTGTGTAATATCATCATGTTTCTTTAAGCTTTGTTAACTCAAGGATCCCAGATTTTTTTTTTTAAAAGGAATTTCTTTATAATGGTATATTCGTTATGTTTGAAATAATTCCACTAAAAATTTGGTTTGGGAAGGAAGGATTGCTAATTAAACTACCTTTCAAAGCATCTTTAAATTGTAAAATCTTCCACTGTCCCTAACATAGGAATCTGTGTCCCTTGAACCTCAGCTGATATTTTCCAATTCCGTACTGGGATCCCTCATAGCTGATAATACTTGATATACAGTATACAGTATCTTTTATTAAAAAAAAAGCTTATGTTCCTATGTGTAATTTATGAAGATAGAGACAAGGTAATACATACGTCACTAACCTTTTTCATTTTATCTTTCAGTCGCCCATTAGAATTAGATACAGACGGTATATGGTGTATTTTACCAGCCACCTTTCCAGAAAATTACGTAGTTAAATCTACCAATCCTAAAAAATCTAAAGTCACCATTTCTTATCCTGGTGCTATGTTGAATATTATGGTCAAGGTTAGTTGTTCATTGCAGGAGTTACTGCCCTTGATTTCTAAAATTGTATAAATCATCTAGCCAGAGAAAGTCGGGAGTAAGATTCGGAAAAACTTCCAGTCATTTGCTACAAGATGTGTACATTAAAGATCCCTTGAGAGTTTGAAATCGAAAAAGAGTAGGCTAGTGTCGCTGTCCTGACAAAATTTTGCCTCATTGCAAACTGTATGACAGTGCAATTCTTAATTAGTTCTTTACATGCTGACGAGTTGGACGTTAAATTCTATTTATTTTCTACCTTTACAGGATGTTTTTACCAATGATCAATACCAGGAACTGGAAGATCCAGTCACCAAGAAATATTCCATACGGAGTGAAAATTCCATTTTCTTTGAAGTGGACGGACCTTATTTAGCCATGATTTTACCGGCCTCGAAAGAGGAAGGGAAGAAATTGAAGAAACGTTACGCAGTGTTTAATTTCGATGGAAGTTTGGCGGAGTTGAAAGGATTTGAGGTCAAAAGACGAGGAGAGTTACAACTTATTAAAATTTTCCAGTCTTCAGTTTTCGAGGCATTTTTAAAAGGAAAGACACTGGAAGAATGTTATGAAGCTGTTGCTAAGATAGCAGATTACTGGCTGGATGTGTTATACAGTAAAGCTGCCAACATGCCGGATTCCGAGTTATTTGAACTGATTGCCGAAAACAGAAGTATGTCCAAAAAATTGGAAGAATATGGCAGCCAGAAATCGACATCTATTAGCACTGCTAAACGATTGGCTGAATTCCTGGGAGATCAGATGGTGAAAGATGCGGGTCTGAGTTGTCGATATGTTATATCTAAGAAACCCGATGGAGCACCTGTCACTGAAAGAGCCATACCATTGGCTATTTTTCAAGCAGAGCCCAGTATCAAAAGACATTATTTACGTAAATGGTTGAAACGGCAGGATTTAAATGACTTTGACATACGTGAGATATTGGACTGGCAATATTACATTGAGAGATTGGGAGGAACTATACAGAAGATTATAACGATACCTGCCGCGTTACAGTCCGTACCCAATCCTGTACCTAGAATACCTCATCCTGATTGGTTGAGGAAGAAATTGTTGGAAAGGAATGACGTATTTAAACAGAAAAAGATCAGCGAAATGTTTTCTGTTACTGCCAGACCTGTACAAGACGTATGTATGAGTTTCTTCTCAGATTTATATTCTTTTTCAGACATTTGTTCATTTATCCAATTATTGTGATTTGTAAGGGTTACATTTCGTGGGTTAGATATAAGATTTTGTAGTTTTGGCTAATGAATTTAATTCTGAATCACATTTATTATAATTTGGAAGAAATTCAATTTGTTTTAGTTATAGACTTCAGATTAATCTAAACAAGGACGGTAATTCTTTAAAGTTTTAGAGACTGTTGAGGGTTCCATTATATCTCAGAATTGGCCAAAAATTTCATGAAAAAACATAATTTTTTTTAGTTTGCAGACATTTTATTAAATTTGAATTTTGATTAATCAAAGGAAAATATTGAATTGCTAAGGAAGTCATTTTGACTTGCAAACTAAGATGCAATGACGCTTAGACTGAACTCAGTCAAAGGGTCAAGAAGGGTGTAAATCTAGATTTCCATTTATTGTTTCATAGGAAGAAGATTCTCAAGATGCTATACCATCATCTCAGAATGGCGTTAGGGATATAGAAGATATAGGAAATAAAACTCTCAATGGAAATAAAAATGGAATGGCGATATCTCACAAACGGAAACGTATCCAGTCTGGCAATGATAGTATGGATTTAACAGACAGTACCCAGAACACTCAACAATCACAGAACTGGAGGGAAGTGCTCGGTGCACCACCCCCCATGGGCAAAACTAAGGTTAGTTGACATTTAGTGAGTTTCTGAAAATAAAGTTGCCAATTTTAGACTTTCTACGTCTCATCTCAAGCCACTAACAGCTTGTTGCAGATGCTGTTCTGATTTCTGATTAATTTCCAGGATGACTTCATATGACGATGCCATCTTTTTTTCTCTTAAGGATGTATTTTGCATAATGAGTCTTGCATTCAATTTATTTAAAAGGAAACTTGATAAAGAGATTTTGATTCTAATAATTGGACATGAAAAGAAACAGATAATGCACTATGTTCTGTTGGGAACTAAATCCTCAGGACGTCTTCGGATCAAATATAAAACATGCACTAAACTTATGACCACAATCTCTGAACTCTCTAAAGGGAGATAACTTAATATTTTAAGACCACAATATGATAAAGAGTCTAGACATGTATACTCTTGAGATGATTTAATGTTATTTAGAAAGTGGTGTTGCAACAATATTTTCGTTATTGGTATAACACTTTCTTGGTATAGCACAGATTCTAGTGCTGAAAATTGGCTAAGACCCGAACCAGCGATCTCAGAGTCAGGCACCTAATGGCCAGCAATACATGTCAACCGTCTAGACTTACACAAACCTTATGTCAACTTGTGGAAATACAAATAACTAACATTCATAATATATTATTTTAAGCCACAGAAATGCTTTTAAGGGTTTTTTGTATTAATTTCTACAGGAAGAACGGAAAATTTGGGTAGAATATCATAAAAAGAAATGGGAACTTCAAGCTAAAGAAAAACAAGATAGAAAACGCCAGAGAACAGAATTAGATACTTCTACATCAATGTCGACAATACCATCTCGAGGACTTGGTGGGTTTTTACGAAAGACAGCTAGAAGTATGATGGACATGCCTTGGCAGATAGTTCAGGTAGATTTTGATTCTATAAAGGGATTGTAAAGCGGTTTTCTAAACTTTTTATGTGAACCGGGGACACTCATATTACAATTTGATTACAATTTTGAGTCTGAATTCCTGTAATTCCAATAAAACTTATGCATTGCTGATGATATCTAAGGGCACTGCAATAGAGATATCATCAGGTCATTCTTGATTCCCGATTCCTTTGGCTAGGATGTAAACTTCCATTTTTAAAAAAAAAGCCAAATTCTAATGTGCTACAAGAGTTTTAAAATCTTTTTTAAAAACTTTTTGAAATCATAATAAAGTAAGATATTGCTGTTCTGTCAGTAAGATATTGCTGTTCTGTCAAATATCCCTTGTTGCACACAACATGGCATTGCTGTCTTCACTGGTCATATAGTGAAGATCGTGAAACTAATTTAGCTTACAGAAATGTTCCATTCCTAAATAATCAAATTGGACTTTCCTTGACAACAACAATGTTTCCACAGCTAAATGACATGTAAAGTCAAGCAGAAATATTGCTACTTATCCAGGTCAAGTTCAATTCAAAACACAAATCTGGCCAGTCCATTTTATATATAGGTAGAAAAATGGTATTATAGAAACTATACAGATTAAACTAATTACCTAATTATTACTTAAACTACCTTAGAATATAATGGACTGCTCATGTTTTGAATTTAACTTAGATGAGCAGAAATATCATTGCTTGACTACAACAGACTGTTAAATTTCTATGATCTGTTTGATTCTAGCTAGCAGAAACCTCCCATCCTGGTCAGTTTAAACTCTGGGCTCTGATTGGATCAGATTTACACGCCATGAAACTGGTTGTACCTAGAATATTTTACGTCAATCAAAAAACTCCGAAACAAGGCGAGGGGGAACGTAAGTATTGTTTACTTCATTGAATTTGTTTTCTTGTTTTGTAATCATAGTTATGATATAATTCGTAGGGCATAAACTAGAATTTTGTGCCGGCAAGAAAATTTTAAAAAAAAGATTGTTGTCTCTTTCGTAAACTGAGTTCTGAATTGGTATTGTCTGTTCCAATTCTGACCTCAATCAAATGGTATGAAAGCTATGTCACTTTCTAAATATGTCCCTCTATTCCTTTCTCTGTCATTTGTAAGAAAATAGCCATTTTCTTATCTTAAATTAATTTAGTGTGAAACAAACTCTTTACTTTCTTTACTTTACTCTCTTACGGACCGTTGTTTACATCGGTAATAACAATGTTAATTGGCTATCATTGTATTCGAGCTGAAATACCTTTGTGACTAGCCGATATTTGTACAGGTGTAAGGTGGCCGACCACCGACCTGAGGTTCACCTAAAAACATGTATTGTGTCCCCAAATGACCACTCTTGACCAGCCCACTTGAAAGGGATTGGGTTATTTTACATGAGGTAATAGTCAATTAACAGTTATAGGGGTCCGTGAAAGAAGTAAACATTATTAATATTTCTATTATATTCTTTTATTTCGGATATTATCTATATCTATATTCTTTTATTCTTCTATTTTCTTAATTATTTTTGTATTGTATTGTATTGTGTGACTTGGCTTTATCAGGCGGGAAAAATACTTCTCTCACCAGTTAGTTTCGAGGATACCGAACTGCTCAGACGCCTGATAACGCCAACCGCAGCCTACCTATACGTTAACTTAATAAATCATCTTTAACCATCGCAAGTACTTGAAGTTATTATAAAAGAACAACACAACGTGACGAAGTCCTACACTTGCCGAATTGGTGCCGTGACCAGGATTCCGAACGGGAATACAGAAAAGAAACAGGATCTCTACCACAAACAACACAAATCAGGAAGGATTCCAAACCGGTGAGTAGCCTTTACTTATCAGAGCATTAAAATGGGTGAAGAATTCTTTCAGTCTTTATCAAATCAGTTGAGCACACTAACGGACACAATATCGGCACAGGGAGTATCTCACATTATCACTCCCTTCGACGGTGAACCAGCCAAATTTAGGGACTGGATAAAGTCGATAGAAAAATATGCAGTCCTTGCTAAAGTTGATACGGATAAAATGAAACTCATAGCGTTTCAAACCTCGAAAGGAATAGTTTCTAATTTCATTCAAAGGTATATAGAATCAAATCCGGAATCTGACTATTTAAGCCTTAAACAAGAACTGTCAATAAGATTTAGTGAAGTCATGGATCCGTTACATGCCTTGGCACTTTTGCGGAAGGTGAAACAAAATCCTCACGAAAACGTTCAATGTTTCGGAGAGAGACTGCTTCTTTTGGCAACAGAAGCATACACTGGGCCTTCAACCGCGGAAGTCGAAAGACAACTGATGGGTTTTTTTTCGTGGACGGGTTAAAAGACAACTATCTCAAATTGAAAATCATGCGAGAAAATCCGAACACCTTACAAGAAGCCGTCACATCAGCAATGACTGAAAAAAATTTTAAAGGGAAAAAAGGTTTCAATTAAGAACAGGAAACAATGCCTCACAAAGTAGTTCGTCAAGCTATTGGGGAACCCATGGAAGTCGATCACTTCCGTCAAAAAACGCTGTCATATTTGCAAAAAGTTAGGACACATAAGTTCAAATTGCCGTTCACGTTATAAAATAAATGCAGTAGAAAACGCAAGACCAGACTATAAATGTTGGAATTGTGGAAAAGTGGGCCACATAAGTAGAAATTGTAGAGAACGAATAAATAGAAACGACAGACAGGGAAACTAAAAAGCTCTTCTTGTTTCCCCAGCCGACAAGAAGAGTGATAATAAAAATTCTTTTTCAAAAAAACATGCAAATTTTTTCAAATAAATTTAGCAGGAAACCCCCGAGCTCATGTGTCATTAAATTAAAAAAAACAAACTTTTAGAACCTTGGTTGACACTGGCGCAGAAGTGACATTGATGCACAGTCGAGTGTATAAAAATCTTAAATACAAACCCAAACTAAAGAAAGAGAAAATAGCGTTGTTCTCAGTAAATAATAAACCAATTGATATGGAAGGCAGTGCTATATTTGATTTTAAATTAGGTGGTAAGAAAGTGCCCTCACAAATTTTACGTAGTATCATCCATGAATAGGAATCTAATCCTGGGTAGAGATTTTCTAGTAGAAAAGAAGATTAGGCTGTATTACGATTTAAAAAGTTTAAGATATGAGGGGACGTATATACCTCCAAAGGGAGGATGTTCATATTAGTTCATTGTTGAGGCTATCAACCGAACTAGTATTGAAACCTCAATCGTATAACGTAGGTAGGGCTAAGGTTAAAGGCAACAACCCGACAGGAGATCCCGCTCCTTATTGAGAGCTATGATAAAGGGTTCATAAAAGAACAACCAGGGTTAATGGTTGTGAATTCAATTGTTCCAGTAAACTATGACAATGGGGTCAATGCAGAAGTCCCCCATTGCCATTGTTAACGAATCAAGTAAGACCATAAAAATTTAAAAAGAGGGTGTATAGTAGGAATGACCCAAACAATAGACGACAAACATATTTGTTCAATAGAGTCAACAAAGACTAGAGAACATGATAAAAAACAATAACGATTTGTTCAAGGACTTAGGTTGTGCCCCCCCGACACAAAGACAGACTATTAAAATTCTTGCCCGGACATAGAGATATTTTTGCCTCGACACAGAATTGGGGACAGACAGACACTGTAAAAATGACAATTGATGTAGGTTCGAATGACCCCATAAAACTTGACAATAGGTGGACACCCTATTATAGAATAGTTGAACAAAAGGGACCTGTCTCTTTTATAATAAGAAATAAAAATTGACTGGGCAGACGACAAAAGCACACGCCGACCAATTACGACTCGCAAATATAGACGAATGGGACATTCCTACACACGACTCAAAGGTACAAAAAAAGCAAATATGTTGTACCCCCCCTCTGACACGAGTGATTCAGACCAGTCGGCCCCCCCTGAAGAGTCCTCTGATTCTGATTCCCCCCGATAACGATAAATCGCTAACACGACTAGTTGATAGGTAAAAAACGTGCAAGAGACGATTCAAGCTCAGAAGAGGACGACATACCTCTCTTCGAACTTGCCCAAAGATTGCCCCCAAAGGGGAAAAAAAGAACAAAAGGAAATTGATACGAATGACGATGAGGACAAAGAATCGTCATCACACATGTCAGATATTGAGATGAATTAGCGCCCCTGAAACATAACGGAGTAGGTAGTTTGGGATGTTTGGGAAGGGCCCTCCTTGATTTCCTGAAGAGACTATCGTAGCTTACTGACATGATCATTAAATCACTAATAATGCAGGGATAATGCTTTTGATTTTAATGATGTTGATGTCTACTATTCGCGGATAATGAAAACGTAGACATTGGTTTTTCCCCCTTGAAACTAGGATCCTCGACGCAGGGTTAATGCATGTGATCCTTTGATAAAATCAATAATATTGATATTGAAAACCCCCCATTTCGAAATTGACAAACAATGTAAGTTGTTTGTGATATTAATGTCTATTGCTTGTAGGTTGAGAGGCATGTGGTAGACATTGTTGTATCCTTTAGACAGGATGAATACATAATATATCATCTGACCGATGTATTTTCAGGTCGAAGATGAAGACAGTTCTCAAAATACTCCTCGTATGTTTTGTAACCATCCCAATGACAGACAGTATTCTGACATATAAGAACACATTGTTCAGACCAGTAAATCGAATTGCAACGAGTCGATCTAGATGGTTGTTGACCTTAGTTCATGATTTAAGACCTTATTTGAAGTTCTTAAAAAAACTTATCAAACGACATTGGACGCACTTTATGGACAGTGGACAATATAATAGCTAATTATTATACTCAGGATAATTCCTCTGCTGAATATGGACTCACCTTTGAAAAAATGAAAGTTGAAATAATCTCGCTGAGATTAGAAATTGAAAATTTGTTGAAAGGCACTGAAGAATATAAGGATCTATCAATAAGCAAACGACAGAAACGCTCATTGTTACCTTTTGTCGGCAGAGCATTTTTTTTGGCTCTTTGGTACCCCCTCAGTTCCTCTGATTTAGATAAAATTAGGGGGGAATATAAATCAATTAGCTTCTAATCAAAAAGCTATATCTCATGTAGTTTCAGAAAGCTTATCAATATTAAACGTTTCACGATTACAAATATCAAATAATCGTAACCAAATTAACGCATTGTCAGACGGGTTAAGAAAATTAGATTTAAAACTAGAAAATATTGTTGCACAATTTAAGAAACAGATATTAAAATTAGAAGGTTTTACACACCTTTTCCTTAGAACAAAAAATTTGTACTCGATGATATTAAATTGATGCTTTTAGACGCTATTTCATATTCGAAAAAATACAAAAATTCTTTTAAGTATGCTAACACTTGGTCATCTAGGTCCGTCAGTTATAATACCCCGAAAAGTTACGAAGATTACTTTTAGAAATTCAAGATAAATTACCACCTAGTGTAAAAAATTTCCCCGGGAAATCCCAAAACAAATTTATGGGATTATTATAAAATTCTAACTTGTGTATCCTTAATAGAAGACTACAAAATCATTATTATTTTGAATATTCCATTACTTGACAATGACGACCATTATATAATTTACAAAGTTCACTCACTCCCAGTTCCAATGACGACTGATCATATTTTATCAAAATCTAAGGGCACGTCTCGATTTGTCGCACGATATAAATTAGAAACAACCACGCTTGCTGTTAGTGTCGATAGTACAAAATACGCTTTGATAACAGATAATGAATCTAAACAATGTACAAATCCTGTTATGAACTTTTGTCAAATTAAGAGTCCAATCTTTCCAATTAACCTCAGTGAATTGTGTGTTATGGCATTGTTTTCTAAAAATAAGGCAAAGATTTCAAGTAGATGTGATATTTCGGTCAAACCTAATGAGATTTTACCAACTAGTGAATACTTCACTAATGGTTATTGGGCTGTTATTGTACGCAAACAAGCACGATTTTCAATTGTTTGTCAAGATACCCACCTAGAACATTCCTCTATTGTTGTCAAACCACCCATACAAATTATTCGCCTAAAGCCAACATGTAAGGCAGTAAATGACCACGTAACCTTGCCCTCTCATAACACAAATGAGAGTACTTATTTTGATGACACTTCATTCAAAAAATTTGTTGATCAATTTTAATGAATCAATTACCGATATTTGGAAACCCATTACCGATCCTTTTGGCAATTATACACTAACTAAATTACCTCCCCAAAAATTTAAAAAGGGAAATGAGACTATTCCTATCGAAAAATTAGTATCTGAATTAGATGACTTACATCCAGTTGCGAAACTTAAAAATTCAACATGGCCATTGTGGGCATGGGCTATTCTGTGTACCGCGAGTGCCCGTTGGTGTTCTCATACTTTATATAGTTTTCAAACTATATATCAAACCTTTTATGAAAAAATTCGAATTCCCATGTAACCGCTCTGATAAAAAGGGTGAAAGCTCTGTTAAGGTCCCTACTGATCGTGTCCCAGAGATGATACCCATGGTACACATGAAAGAACCAAGCGCCCCAGATTCCAATCAATTATATCCTGAAATACCTGGAGGCCATGCATTGCATTCCCTACTGACTCTCGCTCGCCAACAGAGAGCCGGTCAAGAAGCAGAGACCAAAATGTGACTCACATATTACGTATAAAAACTTACCAATCATTCAACAATTGACACTAACTAATCCAGTATTCTCGAGTTATATTCCAGCAGTTTAGTTACACAACGAATATTATGCAAGACATGGTGGAATTCCAATAAAAGCTTAAATCCAAAATATGTTGGATATATCCAGAAAACAAACACATAATGGTATCCAAGACATGGTGGAATTCCAATAAAAGCTTAAATCCAAAATATGGTGGATATGTCCAGAAAACAAACACGAAATGGTATCCAAGACATGGTGGAATTCCAATTAAAACTTAAATCCAAAATATGGTGGATATATCCAGAAAACAACCACATAATGGTATCCAAGATAAATATGGTAAATATCGGATCCCATTAACAAGATTGTACCCAAGATATGGTGGATACCTGATCACAAATATATGATATCGATGACATGGTGGACATATTATATCCAACGACGCACTTAAACTACTAAATAGGAATGGTGGATATCCAATTTCGACCAGGTCATGGTGGACATACGAAGACCCCCCACAGACGTATTGTGAACAAGTCTATTTACAATGGGAACTATGTACTGTGCAGAAAGTTGACTTGGTCAACTGTTAAATAATATAGAACAATTAGTTTTAGAAGAACCCTTATTGTGTAGTTTTAATTATCCTTGTTTCACACTTGACACAGGGGGGGTGTGTAAGAAAATAGCCATTTTCTTATCTTAAATTAATTTAGTGTGAAACAAACTCTTTACTTTCTTTACTTTACTCTCTTACGGACCGTTGTTTACATCGGTAATAACAATGTTAATTGGCTATCATTGTATTCGAGCTGAAATACCTTTGTGACTAGCCGATATTTGTACAGGTGTAAGGTGGCCGACCCACCGACCTGAGGTTCACCCCAAAAACATGTATTGTGTCCCCAAATGACCACTCTTGACCAGCCCACTTGAAAGGGATTGGGTTATTTTACATGAGGTAATAGTCAATTAACAGTTATAGGGGTCCGTGAAAGAAGTAAACATTATTAATATTTCTATTATATTCTTTTATTTCGGATATTATCTATATCTATATTCTTTTATTCTTCTATTTTCTTAATTATTTTTTTTATTGTATTGTATTGTGTGACTTGGCTTTATCAGGCGGGAAAAATACTTCTCTCACCAGTTAGTTTCGAGGATACCGAACTGCACAGACGCCTGATAACGCCCCAAACCCCAGCCTACCTATACGTTAACTTAATAAATCATCTTTAACCATCGCAAGTACTTGAAGTTATTATAAAAGAACAACACAACGTGACGAAGTCCTACACATTTTGAATTCTTTCTGTCTCCACCCACTATTAATTCCAAACCCAACCTGTTCTATTGAGTATGTTTTTAAAAAAGTATTTCAGTCTGGAAGAAGAGTATGAAGACTCTCCCCAGATCTCATCCAGTCTTTAATCTATATCAGTATTCTGTACCAGAAAAATGTTTATTTACAACACATCAAGTAGGGGGTTTTCAAAACTTACTGTTTTGGACTGGACTCGGTGAAGGGATTGTAATATATTTCAATTTGCAATCAATTTTTTTTTGTCAGATGTCTGAGGTTCTTGAAATAATAGAAATGCTTAAATGACGTCACTATTATTAAGCTGAAAATAAACGTCATACAAACCTTAATTTAAACATCTGACTAAGAATTTAAATTGTTCAGATTTCAAGTTATGATTATATCTGATATTTAACCTTTATTGCATAATTATAGTGATATAAATGCTGACCTCTCATCCCCTGATATAGAAGGTGTTTATGAAACACAAGTACCACTAGAATTCCGGGCGTTGATACAGTTAGGGTGTGTCGTCACTGTTAACAGAGAGTTTGCCAGGCAGATGTCTGGAAGGGTAAGTATCATACACTGCTGTTGAATTTTTGTTCCCAATAAACGATGTTTGGTTGATGACAAGACTATGCTACCCTTCTATTCAACTAGTATCCAACTGTTCAATGTTTTGATGAAAAGCTAGCCTATGCTAGACAAAAAAAGAAATTGATTCAAAAGTAATTATTTTTCTTCTTTTGTGCTCCAATAATTTTTTTTTCTTCAAATTTTACCAATCAGTTCTATGTACTGGTATATATATCTATAGGCTATATATGTGGATAAAATATTGTTTACAAAAGAAAAAATGTGTTAATCAAACCTATTTTTTTGTTCAGGAGACAGATACCTTTGAAATGGACAATTTAGATTTTAGAACACTAGCTCAATTTCCCTATCTAGAAACTGGATCAATTAAACATCTTTATTTTTACCATCATGCTTGGTAAGTGTGTTATAATCTTTAACTTGGTTAGTTTATTCTTAGAACACCTGATTTCAATCTTAGATTGGTTTTGTCAATCTGGCATCCTTTACATAGAGTCTAGCGAGCTATATTGTTTTGGTATATCTGTTCACAAGTGCTCATATACAAAAGATGTAAAATGTTACATATTTCTCACAGATTATAGACAGATTCCTTTACCCTGAACTTCTTTGTCTATGGTCAAGCTCGATTGATTAGTTCAGTTTTATTGTAATTCTTGCAATCAACTGTATGTTCAATAAAACTGCTGTTAGTAAATACAGAAATGAATAATAATGGAATATTTTTAGTGTTATCTCCTAGGAGAAATAGCGCAGTAGATAACGCTCTGTATCATACAAGCGTTACATTTGTAGAATCGGGTGATAAACCATGTTTCACACTGTTTGGTTGAAGCTGGTAAGGGAACTGTAACAGATCGAGTGCTCCCCTTGAAATATGTTATTTGTAATCTGTATTTGTAATCTGTATTTTTCAGTGGAACTAAACAGTTATTTGGATTATTTCTACCCATGTCTAAGAAAGGTAATGTGTTTGTAGTAGACACTGTTAGAAGTGATCAGATGCCCAATATTACAGCCTTATACAATGCCGAGAGAAATAACAAGTATGTCTTCAGTTTTATTAGCTCTTATTTAAATTGGTTTTGGCTTTTTCCCCCTGACAATGATGCAAGTCGTAGGGGCTGACTTGGAAAATTGTGTAGTTCTTCAGATCAGACAATAAACAGAAGCTCCAATCGTGTGCTACAGGCTGCTGGTTAAAGGTCCCTCAACTGTTTGAAATCGCAAAATGTGAAGGCTAATGCCCCTGTCTTTGCAAAATTTCCTTAATGGAAATGAATGCATTGTGTTGCCTGTTGTCATAACCCAATCATTTAATTTTTAAATTTTAAATTCCTATTGTGTTTTACTTCAGGGTAACTAAAGGAGCCGATGAGGACAGTCTACCCCCGGCAGGCCATAATTTTGAGTATAAATTAGAGAAAGATATTAGACAAGTATATCGAACCATACAGAGGATGTTGTCTGCCTATAAAGATGAGAAACGTGGTCCAACATTTATAGCTGTACAATCATCTTTAGGTGGGTTAATCGACAGGCTTTATGATAATCTTGACAGTGACAAGATATTACGATTCTACTTCGGGAAGTCATAAAAAATGTTGAAAAAACTTCTATGATATTCACCTTGACCTGTGGCAGGCACTTCAAATTGTGCTAACCTAACTAAATCTCTTTGTCAACTTAGTTCTACAGTCGTGAATAACTCTCAAACAGTCTCGGGGAGAAAGTTGTAAACCCTATTTTCTCAGAAGGTATCGAACGCAGCAATACACTACTATTCAGTTACTGCCCTTTTATATGTACAAATTTATTCCTAATATATTAAAAGTGTGTACATAACTACTATATTGTATCTCTATATGTTTATTATTTTGTAGATTTTGCTCATCTTGTATCTGTGATACCAGGTCTTACTGATTTTCCTCTAGTACCAATACATATAGCTGATAGGTTAGTCATATTTTATTATATGATGTTTATATGAGGGCTTATTTTCTCAATTGGACAGTTGATTAATTGTTCTATACACCTACATCCTATTTTACATCTTCTTAATGTTAAGTTTTATTCCAAACTTAGTACTTATACCTTGACTGTAATAGCCATTTTTCTTGCATCTTCACAATGTTAAGCTATTACAGACATTGTCTTATACCTTGACTGTAATAGCTATTTTTCTTGCATCTTCACAATGTCAAGCTATTACAAACATGGTCATATACCTTGACTGCAATAGTCACCTTTCTTGTATCTTCACAATGTCAAGCTATTACAAACTTTGCCCTTATACCTTGACTGCAATAGTCACCTTTCTAGTATTTACGCAATTTCAAGCTATTACAAACTTGGTCTTATACCTTGACTGTAATAGCCATCTTTCTTGTATCTTCACAATGTCAAGCTATTACAAACTTTGTCTTATACCTTGACTGTAATAGCCGCCTTTCTTATATCTTCACACTGTCAAGCTATTACAAACTTTGTCTTATACCTTGACTGTGATAGCCATCTTTCTTGTATCACTGGGTCTATATTATAATTAGTAATATTATATAAGGCTAGTCATGTTGATTATTTTCAGTGATAATTTATATAATGTATTAGATTGGCAGAGAGTGGGAAGTAGAAGATTGTTTCAACATTATTTAAATGTAGATATTATACTTCAGGTAATGTATTGATAGTCTTAATGTTTCAACAACATTTAAAGTGGAGAGCAGATTTCACAAAAAACACAAAGACAATATTATAATATAACTCACTTCTTTAATAACAAAGTACATAACATTTCAACACAATTTACACTTGTCATTTTATCAGATTGATGACGACATGTGTAAATTGTGTTGAAATGTCTATGAGTTTATATTAAATGATATACAAATCTTCGAAAGTCCTTTGTAAATGTGAGGTCATTTATTTTTTTTGGATGGAAATTACATTATCGAATTTTTATTTTGTATAATTTCTTTTTGAAACAATAGTAAACCAAACATTCTGTTAATGGTCAGTTTCAGGAAATAATTCATTCATAGAATATGTTAATACTTTCAGGCAATGATGGAACAATGTCGATACCTTCATATACCAATTGGTAATATGCCGAAAGACATTACCTTATATGGGTGTGATTTATTCTTCGCTCGACATCTGTATAAACATAATCATTTATTATGGTGTTCACCCACTGAGAGACCTGATTTGGGCGGGAAAGAAGCAGACGACAATAGGTACGGTATTATTGTGGTTATTATACCCCCCCTTTTGACCCTTATGTACATCTTGAAATATCTCTTGTCACATGTACCATCTCTCAATGAATAAATCAACACAACAGTTTGATGCAGCCTTTATGGCAGACTGTAAACATGGATAATTGTTCACATTCTTTCAATCCTCGACTCTGATTGGCCGTTTGAGATAGCATTATATCCAATCAAAACGCTTCATTTACAAACTTCTGATTCTTGTAGGGTTATAAATGAAATTGTATTTATTTAGATTGTGTATGGAGTTACAAGGTAGTACCCCAATAGAATTAAACAATCCAGGCCACTACCCTACAGTTTGCGTAGAGTTAGATATTACTAGTTTAGCTGTGAATACCATCATTGAGGTAGGTTTAGCTATCTGTTACAAAAATTTGTTGCTATAAGGGATATGTTTTCTGACCCAGTATAAAATGAAAACTAATTTTTCTATAATTAAGAGTTCAGTCTGGTCTAGTAGGCGCCAGTGATGCTATTAGTTTCGATAGCATCCAGGAAGCAATAAGATTTTCAACCCTCATCTCCATTTCAGTCTGGTCATGTGAATGATCAAGAAGGCACCAGTGTTGCTATTGGTTTCGATAGCATCCAGGAAGCATTAAGTTTTTCAATCCTGATCTCTATTTCAGTCTGGTCATGTGAATGATCAAGAAGGCGCCAGCGCTGCTATAAGTTTTGATACCATGCCACAATCATCTTTAGAAGATATGGTACAAGGACAAGGTGCTGCCACCATGTTGACTAGTTACGATGAAACGGCTCTATGTTCCACTACGTTTAGAATATTAAAAACTATGGTCCACGGTTGGGTTCGAGACGTCACCACATACTCTAATGTCTTCGCTGATAATCAAATTATACATTTTTACAGGTATGTGAACGCGATAAAGATAACAGTTTTCATTGGATTTGCATGATCATTAATATTGATGAGATCTTGGACAAGTTCGATATTGACGAATTTTCAATGAACTCTTTTTGAGTTATTGCTCTTGACTTAGTCAAAACGTGTCAAAATTGGTTTGTAAACGTGATAGAAAAAAAAAACAATATCTTTTTACATATAAGGATTAGCTTTTGCCTTTAGTACCCTCTCGTACCTGATACAGGTCTATAAAGTTCAATGGGAATTATATACATGCTAAATCATACAAAACAAGTATAAGTTATAAATGAATAATATTTTGTGTTACAGATGGTTAAGGTCACCGTCTTCTCTACTATATGACCCAGCATTGCGCAGAACCTTACATAATATGATGAAAAAGGTCTTTATGCAGGTGAGTTTGATAATTTTTCAGACGAAAAAAATCTTTTGGCTTGAGAGGACCTTCACAATTTTTGTGCTATTATGAACTTTGACTGCAATAGTCAATTTTCTTGTGTCACATCTTCACAATGTCATGCCACTTATATCTTAACTGCAATAGTCACCTTTCTTGCATACTTCCCAATATAGTGATCTTCTGAACTGTATCTAATACCATTCAAAACCGATTTTGAATGAAATGAAGTAAAGGATCAAGGATCAAATTTTTAAATATTATAAATTGTAGTTGATAGCTGAATTTAAAAGGCTAGGGTCTGAGATAGTCTATGGTAATTTTAACAGACTAATATTATGTACGAAGAAACGCCAACTAGTGGATGCCTTGTCTTATGTAGAGTATATCACCAATAGTATCAAATCTCGCGAACTTTTTCATCTTATTGACATGTCATATGAACAGTGCTGGGAACTTCTCATGTGGCTTGATCAGGTATGGTTTTAATTTTTCTACTGAGCTTGCCATATGCTGGCCTAAAAATTGTGCCCAACCAACTCTTCGGACATAATTTCATCATAAAGGATCATTTCTTATTAGAGCTGCGCGCTAGTATTTGAAAAATAAAATCTGTGAAAATAAAAAAACTTCACATTAATTTTATCATTAATACAAAGCTATACCAACAATAAGTCAATCCAGACCTTGTCAGATATTGTTTAATATTCTTGTACTACCAATACATGATATAGTCAAGGAGAAGGCTTCATTTATGGTGTTGTATATAAAAGGGCAAGCCTACCCCTCATCTATATTGATGTATTCTATAGGGCTTTATATATATCAAAACTCTAGCGGGTCCTGTAAAACTCTATTCATTTCATTTCATAGCAACCCTACCTAATTCGATTCTGTAATGCCTTGATGGACTCATTAAAGGAATTTTCGAAACTTTTTTTTGTGTATTTTGTCCCTTTTCTTTTAGCATTGATCAAACCTGTTCTATTTGAAGGCTAACTATGGCGGGGTACGAGGGAAAATTAACCAGAATAATAATAATAATAATAATAATGAGGGTAAGAAAGATGAAGGTGACAGTGATGGAGAAGATATAGTTGCTGAACAGGAGGAAGAATTAAATAAGTCAGATTCCGAGGATGAGGTAGGTGTTAATCTTGTTATGGGGTTTCAGATCGATAGTGAAGTCATTGATATTCTTGACAATGTGATGTTAAAATCTTGTTTTTAGATTTTAATGTAATATGGCAAAAAAAAATTGAAAGGTCTTACTCTTGGCACCTAATGGGCTTATGAAGACAACCAGACAGTGTGCATTAAGGAATACTTTGTCAGGGCAGCGGTATTAGTCTACTCTTATTGCAGTTTCTGTCAAGAAATGTCCTACTATTGGTCTGTATTCTATTTTACACTTTATGACCAAACTGATTTCTCCTATTTGAAATATTTTTATACAGTTTGAGCCATATTTAAACTGTGTAATAATTTTTGTGATTTTAAAATTCAGCCTGAAGTGGAAATGAACTGGAATATGATGTTATTTTTACCAGAATCTGGAGCTTGTCAGACTAATTTCAATGTAAGTTTAGCTTGTGTAATTTAAGCTCTACTAATTTAAGCTCTTATAAGTTAAGCCCTTATCAGTTAAGCACTTGAAAGGTGAGCTCTTATAATTTAAGCACTTGAAAGGTGAACACTTCTAAATTAAACACTTGAAAGGTGAGCACTTGTAAGCTAAGCTCTTATTAGTTAAGCTCTTGTAAGTTAAGCTCTTGTAAGTAAACACTTGAAAGGTGAGCTCTAATAAGTTAAGCATTTATTAGTTAAACAATTTCAAGATAAGCTCATATAAGTTGAGGTCGTGAAAGGTTAAAGTATTATATGTTAATCGTTTATAAGTTGAACACCTGGATACACTTTGTATACTAAACTAGGTTAGTGTAGTCATTGCTTATTAATCCTTAATTATGAAGCGTTCCTGTTATTATATCGCCTTTAAGTCTGGTAAGGTTAAACTTCATGCAAAATAAGCTCTTTTAAATCAAGCTCATGTATGTTAAACTCTTGTTATCTGTATATAATTTGTATTCTAGATGTTGATAGCAGGGTATATATTATCTGTATATAATTTGTATTCTAGATGTTGATAGCAGGGTATATATTATCTGTATATAATTTGTATTCTAGATGTTGATAGCAGGGTATATATTATCTGTATATAATTTGTATTCTAGATGTTGATAGCAGGGTATATATTATCTGTATATAATTTGTATTGTAGATGTTGAGAGCCGGGTATATATTATCTGTATATAATTTGTATTCTAGATGCTGATAGCAGGGTATATATTATCTGTATATAATTTGTATTCTAGATGTTGATAGCAGGGTATATATTATCGGTATATAATTTGTATTCTAGATGTTGATAGCAGGGTATATATTATCTGTATATAATTTGTATTCTAGATGTTGATAGCAGGGTATATATTATCTGTATATAATTTGTATTCCAGATGTTGATAGCAGGGTATATATTATCTGTATATAATTTGTATTGTAGATGTTGAGAGCCGGGTATATATTATCTGTATATAATTTGTATTCTAGATGTTGATAGCAGGGTATATATTATCTGTATATAATTTGTATTCTAGATGTTGATAGCAGGGTATATATTATCTGTATATAATTTGTATTGTAGATGTTGAGAGCCGGGTATATATTATCTGTATATAATTTGTATTCTAGATGTTGAGAGCCGGGTATATATTATCTGTATAAAATTTGTATTCTAGATGCTGATAGCAGGGTATATATAATCTGTATATAATTTGTATTCTAGATGTTGATAGCAGGGTATATATTATCTGTATATAATTTGTATTCTAGATGTTGATAGCAGGGTATATATTATCTGTATATAATTTGTATTCTAGATGTTGATAGCAGGGTATATATTATCTGTATATAATTTGTATTCTAGATGTTGATAGCAGGGTATATATTATCTGTATATAATTTGTATTCTAGATGTTGATAGCAGGGTATATATTATCTGTATATATTATCTGTATATAATTTGTATTCTATATGTTAATAGCAGGGTATATATTATCTGTATATAATTTGTATTCTAGATGTTGATAGCAGGGTATATATTATCTGTATATAATTTGTATTCTAGATGTTGATAGCAGGGTCTATATTATCTGTATATAATTTGTATTCTAGATGTTGATAGCAGGGTATATATTATCTGTATATAACCATATGTTAGAAGAACAACGAAGATTTACCCCTGGCAATACACCTTTACATAAAAGATTTGATTCTAGTCAAACTCCGGTTGTCATAGATACATCTGCTACACCTTCAACTATCACCTTCTCTCAAAATTTAGTTCAAGGAGAGCTCGCTCAACAAATGTTTGCGTAAGTATCTGTTAAATTAAATAAGATTTTTTTTTATTGTAATTTGAATGCAAGTTTCCCCTCTTGAAATTTAGACCAAGGGAGCTCACTTAAATATTTATGAAAATAACAGAATTTTTATTGAGTTAATGGGACACTATCAAGTAGTGCACTGCCAACAAGCAGATAGGGTCCTTAACTGTGAACCTAAGTTGTTATCTCTTTAAAAAAAAAGCTGTTTCTTTTTTTTCTTTTTTTTCTTTCTAATTTAAAAATGTGGCATTATGCATTAGCATTGTCCTTTGACATACTGCGTGTCATTCTTTTTACATGAATATTCTGTTTTTAGATTAACTCAAAAGATTCAGAAGAAATTAGCCGGTAATCGAAGTAACCTTGGTGATATAGAAAAATTCCCTCAACTACCTGGTTCTCACCTTCCGTTAAATAATCCAGCATTAGAATTTGTTAAATGTGTTTGTAAGGTAAGATAATACAATTTGTTTATTGAGTGAATTGAATGATATATGTTGAAGTGTGGTGACTTCTTACTTATACCTTGACTGTGATAGCCACCTTTCTTGTTTCACATCTTCACAATGTCAAGCTATTATACTTCATACTTATACCTTGACTGCAATAACCAACCTTCTTGTATTACCAAATGCAGTTATATGATTGTAGGCCTACTATATGCCAGTGAAAATAGCCAAACGAATCGGAGCCCTTGTTGGCTTATAAACATTCTATTGACAGCCTTGATTGGCTATATTTGCTTAAGCACAATCTAATCAAATCACTGCATTTACAAATGATTTATTATCTAAAGACCTGCCATACACCATTAGCCACTTCCTGTCACATGAGAAAAAGGGCAAGCAACTCTTTCTGACTAGAAGGAAAGTAACTCTTTCTGACTAGAAGGAAAGCAACTCCTTCTGACTAGAAGGAAAGTAACTCTTTCTGACTAGAAGGAAAGCAACTCCTTCTGACTAGAAGGAAAGTAACTCTTTCTGACTAGAAGGAAAGTAACTCTTGTTAAGAAGGAACTAATCAAGGCCTTAAAATGACAATGCACTGAAAAGAGTTTTACTTCCTGTTTCTTTTCTATACCTGATTTGACAAATGTAGACAAATCTGGTAACTAAGTAATGCTGCCATTTTTATTGTAGGTTTTATCGTTAGACAGTAACGTTACCATACAAGTTAACAAATTACAACGAGATTTATTAAAGTTGATTTGTGTGGGAGAGTTTTCACCTGAATCTCAGTTTCAAGATCCATGTTTATCTTATGTTTTACCAGAGGTGGGTCATAATCAACATTAATTCCATTCCTTAATAACTTTATCAATGAAATCCAGAATTGTCTTGGTTCTTTATCCTATAATTCAACAGTGGGTGTGTTTTTATACGCCCACATAGAAATGTGGACGTATATTGTTGTCGCCCCTGTCCGTCGGTCCGTCTGTCAACAATTGTTTGTGGACACTGTAGAGACTACAGTTTTTATTGGAATTTCTTGAAACTTGGTATACTTGTTTATAATCACTCAAGGAAGAACCCTATCGATTTTGGTATGATTTCGAAAAAAATTCCTGGAATTCTTGGACTTTGAATTTCAAATTGTTCTGTTTGTAAACAAAAGCTTGTGGACACTGTAGAGACTCCATTTCTTTATGAATCTTTTTGTAACTTGGTATATTTGTTTATTACCATCCAAGGAAGACCCCTATTGATTTTGATATGATTCTGAAAAAAATTCCTGGAATTCTGGAACTTGGAATTTCGAATGTACTGTTTCTCATCCGTCTGTCAACAATTGTTTGTGGACACTGTAGAGACTACAGTTTTTATTGGATCTTCTTGAAACTTGGTATACATGTTTATTACCATTCAACGAAGACCCCTATCGATTTTGGTATGATTCCGAAAAAAATTCCTGGAATTCTTGAACTTTGGATTTCAAATTCCGTCGGTCCGTTGGTCCGTCTGTCAACAATTGTTTGTGGACACTGTAGAGACTACAGTTTTTATTGGAATTTCTTGAAACTTGGTATACTTGTTTATAATCACTCAAGGAAGAACCCTATCGATTTTGGTATGATTTCGAAAAAAATTCCTGGAATTCTTGGACTTTGAATTTCAAATTGTTCTGTTTGTAAACAAAAGCTTGTGGACACTGTAGAGACTCCATTTTTTTATGAATCTTTTTGTAACTTGGTATATTTGTTTATAACCATCCAAGGAAGAACCCTATTGATTTTGATATGATTCTGAAAAAAATTCCTGGAATTCTGGGACTTGGAATTTCGAATTGTACTGTTTGTCATCCGTCTGTCAACAATTGTTTGTGGACACTGTAGAGACTACAGTTTTTATTGGATCTTCTTGAAACTTGGTATACATGTTTATTACCATTCAACGAAGACCCCTATCGATTTTGGTATGATTCCGAAAAAAATTCCTGGAATTCTTGAACTTTGAATTTCAAATTCCGTCGGTCCGTTGGTCCGTCTGTCAACAATTGTTTGTGGACACTGTAGAGACTACAGTTTTTATTGGAATTTCTTGAAACTTGGTATACTTGTTTATAATCACTCAAGGAAGAACCCTATCGATTTTGGTATGATTTCGAAAAAAATTCCTGGAATTCTTGGACTTTGAATTTCAAATTGTTCTGTTTGTAAACAAAAGCTTGTGGACACTGTAGAGACTCCATTTTTGGTATATTTGTTTATTACCATCCAAGGAAGACCCCTATTGATTTTGATATGATTCTGAAAAAAATTCCTGGAATACATCCAAGGAAGACCCCTATTGATTTTGATATGATTCTGAAAAAAATTCCTGGAATTCTGGAACTTGGAATTTCGAATGTACTGTTTCTCATCCGTCTGTCAACAATTGTTTGTGGACACTGTAGAGACTACAGTTTTTATTGGATCTTCTGAATGCAATACAATATAGTTAACTTCCAAGTTCCTTGTAAATCAGGAACCAGCTGTAATTGGACTTTTACTTTTACAATCAAAGCTATCAGTGGGCGTATGTTACCTTGCCTGGCAAGCTATCTTTGTAGATTTGATCAAGTTTTGGGTGTTTTGTCAGAAGAAGGATGAGTGTATGTACTTAACTTGCTTAATTTAATTTGGTAGGCCTATATACTATCACTTGAAATAAAAGAAAATGAGTTTTACTTCTTACTCTTCTGCACTTTATGGGCTAATGAAGACAGGCACCGTCATCCCTCATGCATTTTACATGATAGAGATTTTACCAAGACAGAGGCATTCACCAACACAGTCTGTAGCACATGGGGCCTTGGTTTATTGTCCCATCCAACTAGACACTTTTTCCATGTCAGTCCCCTTTTTTGAATTGGCTTACCTTAATATACTTCAATATTTTTTACAAACTAAAGTAAAGCAACGACTATTTTTGTGATAAAGTATATATATTATTACTGTATTAATTTCAGGTGATCTGTAAATCTTGTAACCATGTTCGTGATTTAGATTTATGTCGTGACCCGTATCTAAGTCAAGATTCACCTGGGTAAGTTCTAGGGCTGTTCATTTATTTTTTTCCCGGCGGCCATTTTTAAATGGATGACAAGATTAAGTCACATTACTATTCAACTAATATCCATGTTGCTAAACCTATATGTACATATACGTGAACCAACCAATCGCTTTCACAATCCCAGATTCTCGTCATTAGAGACTAATAACCTCCCTTGGCAAATCATACGTCACTACTAAATGCATCCAATCAGTGATCTTGTAACATTTGGACTAATTCAAAATGGCGGCCTCCATTGAATTATTGTTTTCGTTAATTCAAAACAAGTTCTCTATCCAATGTCTGAGCAAAAACCAGAAAAAACGAAAGATGACAAGACTATGTGACACTTCTATTTAACTAGTATTCAACTGTTCAATCAAAAGCTAAAGGTCAAGGTTATCTCTAGATGTAAACAACACCCAGAAATTGTTTTGTGTAAATTTTATATATTTTTGTTTTGAAAATGTGTTGTGTTCTTATTCTTTAGTTTTATTTGGATTTGTCATTATGATTGGTAATTTGTACATGTGTTAGTATTTGTAATTTGTACAAGTTTGAAGATTGTATTTGTAATTTGTATTACAGAGCCTCGTGGGCGTGTATACAATGTCACTTGGAGTATGATATTGGTGAAATAGAACAGAGTCTATTAGAAGCTATCAATAGAAAATCTATGTCCTATATTTTACAAGATTTAAAATGTTCCAAGTGTAAAGGGGTAAGTTGATTGCTTATATAGCGCCTCTTTACCAAACTCTTAACTTGGTTTTAGCAACCTCTAGCATTGCATTGTGTATGTTGTTAGGGACGATGTATGTGAGGATGTCTTAGATTTAAAGATCGTACACTCACACCAATAAAACTTCTGATTGTTCAACAGCTCTTCCAAGGGAGATAACTATTAACACATGCTTGATATCTTAATAGAACAAAACTCTAGTATTAGTAAAAATATTAATTTTCATCCTATTTTTTTCTTTCTTTTATCAAACTTTTGTAATTTATTGTAGATTAAAGATAATAATATGAAGAAATATTGTTCTTGTGCCGGAGAATTCAGTAATACTTTAGATATGGCAGAGTTTCGTAAACAATTACGAACGTTTAGAGGTATAGCAAGGTAAGTTCATAATAACTATTCTCAATACTGAGCAGATGAGAGTAGGCCTACACACAGGCCCAGAGAAACCATGTTTTGTTTTCTTACAATATGAATTTGTTTTGGTTGTCTTACAGACCTTACGGCTTTGAATGGTCGTGGCCATTTCACTGGATTATGTTTATCAGTCTGTTTGTTGTATTTATCAATCAAATGCTGCATACCTTTATTCACTGGTACCTGTCAATCAATTCATTTGTAGCGTTTATGCATTTTATCTAGGGCACAACATTGAACGGACTTGTCTTGATTCACTGTTAACTGTCAATCTAATTATTTGTATTATCTACCGGTATATATCTTATTCTTTCCATGGCATGGCATTGAAGTGGCATGGCATTGAAGAGGCGTGTCTTTATTCACTGTAACCTGTCAATAAATTATTTGTATCATCTATATATCTTATCCCTTCTATGGCATGGCATTGAAGGGGCGTGTCTTGATTCACTGTTATGTGTCAATCAATAATAATTATGTAGATATTGGATGTATCGTTAAATATAATTGTATTATAATTACAGTCACTATAAAATGGTATTATTACTAGAAACAGTGGAATGGATAATGAAGATGAATCCTGGATTATAATCACAACCTCACTAATTAAAATTTAATTAAGACAATTAGTGATGGATAGTTTTAATCTTGTATTTATTTAAAGGATTCTTAGGAAATAAAAGTGGATTAAGCTGATATTCTTGCAAAATTTTCTTTCTTGTACACTGTAAATCTGAAAACAAACCAAGTTATCAACTACAAAAGATACACTTTCTTTTAGTATGACCACAAAATTGAAATTTATAATAGCTTGACATTGTGAAGATGTATAAGATAAAATTTATCATAGCTTGACATTATGAAGATGTATAAGATAAAATTTATCATAGCTTGACATTGTGAAGATGTATAAGATAAAATTTATCATAGCTTGACATTGTGAAGATGTATTAAGATAAAATTTATCATAGCTTGACATTGTGAAGATGTATAAGATAAAATTTATCATAGCTTGACATTGTGAAGATGTATTAAGATAAAATTTATCATAGCTTGACATTGTGAGGATGTTTAAGATAAAATTTATTAAGCTTGACATTGTGTAGATGTATAACTGCAGACTGTATAAATTATAACTGTATTTGTATAATAATGTTTATATATCTTTGTTTATCAGAGATAGAAAAGTGCTAAATATTTTGTAAAATAAAATACTTATTGACTATAACTATAGTGGTCTAATATACAAAATCCACGGCAAGATTTAACCCAGGATTTTTAATTAAAACAGTTTTAGTGATAATCAGTTTAACTACCTTGTTATTGCTAATACATCCACTTTTGATTAAGTTGTCCGTAAAACGCGGAATCGGTCGGTAAAAGACTGATTGATTCCCGATAGATTGAAAACCTTATGCTGCTTTTGATGTTATTGGCAAACTGGACTTACGACAAGCTCCTACCCTGGCGCACGATAAGCCCCTGCCCCGATGGTGAGTTTGTCACGAATTGGATCACCCTCTTGATAAAAATTGCCCTAATTCACATTATCTCGATACTGTATTTGATGTTAATACAAAAGCGATAAGAACGCATAATTGAGGCATTTTTTTAAAAATGAAAGTAGTCGTGTATCAGTTAAATACTATACTGAAAAGTTGAAGGAAGACTTTATTGTGGTCGTATAATAAAACATATTCAAGTCCGGGACATCAACGCGAGCAGTCCATTAAATTCTTTAGGTAATATTAGTAGGAATCAACACCCCAAGTTTAGTGAAATAATAATTTTCCACTTTTTATTCTACGTAAAAATTTAAGTCGACTGTCCGTGTTTACGTTCTGAATGGAACCCGGATGAGTAGAAATATCATGGCTAGACTAGTAACTAACGATGTGAACCATTTAAGAACCACTCACTACCGTAGCTAACGATTTTGACCGTGTAGTAACCAACTG
>CM060202.1:25890348-25920379 GCA_030562195.1 Nipponacmea schrenckii | reverse complement strand
TGGAATGCCGGGGTTCACTGGAATCTTATACTGATACTAGTAATTTAAAATTCCATTAATACAGCTCTAATGGTTACTGTAATTTAATTAAATTTTTGAAATGAAATGAATGGAGTTTTGCATCATATCTTTCTTATGTAAAATTTAAAATTTTGAAATTATGAAAGCACAGGTCGAGGAGGAAATCCAGTATCACTATACACTAAGATTCCCCTAAATTGCTCAATGCATGGTGCTTGCATCATTAGCGCAAAAAAGTATGATGTAAAACTCTATTTCATTTCATTTCTAAATCAAAGAAGCATTAACAATATTTAGTAAAATAGAAATTATAAGGCCGTCTTCAAGGTGCAGAAGAGTAGGATGTAAAACTCCATTCATTTCATTTGCTCTAATGTGATACAAAATTATACTAAGTTTGAATAACCTGCGTTGAAATGTTTTGTGTTTTGTTATTAAAGTAGTGAGTTATACCATAATATTGTCTTTATGTTTCTTGTTATGAAATTAAAGTTATAAACATGATATGTAATTCTAGTTTAAAAGGATATGAATATGATATATATTAATATAGGTATTTCTCTAACATATTTTACACCTGCCATGTAATTTATATCTATTAGTTTTTATTATTGGTCTGCTACTTTCAATTACAGGTCTAATTATATACCTGCTGCTCTCTATTATTCTATAACCATAACAATCTGACGCCTAGAGTTCCTGCAACTCTACAGAATTGAAGTGGAATATGGCTCGGCATAGTAAGATCTATGTAAAACTCTAAGTTAAACAATTATTCTGTAAATGTAAAATTTTGAGTATATACCAATTTTACTTTTTTTTAAACAAAATGATAATGGAACCGACAATCCTATACGCCTGGAATATATGTTTTGTTTTAAACTGGGGCAACCACCCCCCCAAAGGGCTTAACATAATGAAGCCTAATATAAAGAATGTGCTATGCATTGAAAGTGATGGATGTAAAACAGGGGAAAATAGAGGTGAAGCCTGTTAACCAATCCTCTTTATAATGTATACCTCTAAACATATTTGTGAATAAAATATTATTTATAAAAAGAAATAAATAAAACGCCATCGTTTTTCAAAAACCAGTATCTTGTTATAAAATAAACACAAATCTTGTAGAATTGTCTGTCTAGACAAACGTGAGGTGTGAAAATCGTGATGGAGTAAAAAGATGGCGTATTTCCACGGAGACCGGAAACATCTTATCTAAATATCTATATATTCCTTTCCTAATTGCTATCTACTTCACTTTAACAACCAAACCACTTAGATAAATGTCAGGAATTCTGAGTTTAGTAGATTTTGGAATTTAGGTACTTCACTTCACCACCGATTTCTGGTGCTTGAGGAAGATGACCAGACAGTACTTTATAGGGAAAAAGTTGGACATCATTAATTAGAGGTTCTGAAGCACAGTCGATTGGTTGTTTACATGACAAGATTAGCTTTGTTACGTCAAATAGTGTGCGTTCCGACCTATTGTATTGTGAAAGTGATGACCTTGAATAAGTCACCTTCACTCATAATTCCAGTCGACCCAGCTGTATGGTGGTACTGATAATACAGAAGAGCACAATGCCAAGAGGTTTGACCAAGGTAGTTTCCACGGTAGAAAGGATACTGAACTGTCAGCCTAAGTTGTAATCCTTATAAAATATAGTAGTTTCTTGCTTTCATTTCCTCTTGAAAAGGGTGCTTGTGGTGCCAGGCCGGGAATGCCCACTCTTTTAGACACCAGATACCACATTTCCTCCTGAAATACTTCCTCATGTATGTTTAATATATTTAAGGGGATTGTCAAGAGGTTTGTAAAAGTGTATTGGCGCAGGCAATAAGGGAAACAAGCCTATATTGTGATGTTTTCAAATCTTTACATCTGACATTCTCTTTCACAACATATCATACAAATTCATCACATATTTTCCAAGTAGAAATTTTCAGTTGTCAGATAAAATCAGACTTAAGTGATAAAAATTAAAATGTTTGATTTTTTGAAATTTCTGTGATGAAAATATGACATAATATTTCTGGGATATGAATTAGAAACCAGACAGTGATATGTAAATTACCTACAGATGGAAATTGAATTTCCTTATTTAAGCCATTATTGGAAGACAAATTCCATAAGTAGCAAGTCCAATAAACCATGGGACAGGTTCTTTAAGAACTAAGTGGAACTGCTTGACCCCCATCATCTGGCTCAAAGCAAGGTCACTAACTAGATGAATCACTGGGGGTAACAGCTTGACATCACATCGACTCTCGGAGCCACTGGCACAGGCATCATTATGTTTCTTGCATTCAGCTGATTTGATGTGCCAACGCCCAACAGACAACAAACAGACGCTACCCACTGAGCTGTTCCCATGCCATTTCTAGTGTTGTTTAAACACAATAAAATTTTTAACCTATAATCATTGATAATATCTTGAGTAAGTAACATTGGAAAAAAAATTTAAGATTAATCATTAGAATTCATGCTGCTCTATGGAATCTAACAATGCCTCCCTAATTGTCAAATGTCACTACCAAAGCCTTCAAACCAATATCCTCATGTCTACAGTAAGAGACTTGTTACAGCATACAAAAGAAATAAAAATCTCAGCAATATCCTAGTTCATGGTAGACTCAATCCTCAATCCTCAATAGCTTTAAATTACCTTCACTCTTTTATTCTGAATTCACTACATTTGACTCTTTACATTAATATTTCTTTATTTATTATAGGTACATAAAAATATTTGGCTTTTCTCTTTAGCTGATTATCGATATATCAGAAGAAAATTAATTCTTATATTTTCAGCTATTTCAGATAAAGAAATGATATTACTTCAGATAATATTTCAGAGACATCCATAATTAACGCATCTAATTATCCTAACCTTTAACTTGCACCTTGTTTTATCATAAATCTTTACTTTGTAACCTAGGCCAGTGCTTTTATGAGACTATGTTCTCATCACCATCTAACACAATTTAACAAAGCTACTGTATGGGTATATGTTTACCTTGTAAGGAAAGCTATCTAATAAACTTACTAATACAAACTATCTTCTAGCAGAACTCAGTAGGAAACATTATGTAACATGTCTGATAAAACAGAATGGTTTCACCTGCCATTCCATCCAGCAGAACTTAACTTAACTTAACTTTCATAAGGACTGGTTAAATCAAGCAAGGGGCACCCACCTCACTTAAGAAAATGTGCAGCAGAGAGCATATCTGGAAGGGGCCCCAACCCAGTTAAGTTCTTGAGCCCCACTCCACCTTCCTTCTACTGATAAGTCAGATTGCAATGTTTTGACAAGTTAGAAGATAATATTTTAAGAGAAACTGTAGAGAGTTGGTGTTATTCTATTCCTTTTGATGTTTTATCCTCTAGTGTTCTATACAATGTCAGTTTGGAGTAGGAGATTCAATACTGTATAATTCTGTATATAACGCTCACCTTTTCTCTTTTATCTTGTTTGAACGAAAAATCAAATTTGCATAACACATGGTAGTTACTGAAATGATTGATTATAGTATTAGGTGTTATAGGTGATTCCCTCCTATAAAAGCACTGACCTAGGTCACAAGTATTAGGTGTTATAAGAGATACTCTCCTATAAAAGCACTGACCAAGGTCACAAGTATTAGGTGTTATAAGAGATACTCTCCTATAGAAGCACTGGCCAAGGACACAAATAGAGAACTGTAATATGGATTTCTGTATGAAAATAAATCAACTTATATAGAGTACTATTCACTGAAACCTATTCATAGTATCATTACTTCTGGGGAGATTTACATAGGAAACAAATGATTCAAATATCCAGCACAGTTGATGAGAGGTAGTCTAATCTCGATGGACATGAAAATTACTCAAATTTTATATGTGACCAAATGTTTGGTATCGATGTCTGTAAATTTAACTGGCAGTTTATAAAAATGATTTTCAATAACAGGCGTTTTTTTAGTTATATAATTTGTTTGTCATACTGGATAATCAAACCATTCTGTACAACTGTTGGTAGTTATAGTGTGAAGTCATGAATCTATTGAACAATCCCTTTAAATATTGATATCATTATTCCTGGGATTAATGAATGTCAGAATGTGTTGGAACTTATCTAGTGTCCCTAGTGATAATTTCTATTTATCATTACTGGAATTCTACTGCCAGGATTCTAGTCAAGATTCCTGTTTTTCTCTTGGGATGGAATCGATACTATAGTAACTAAAATGAATTAATAGGAATTTTTAATAAAAATATGTTGGATGATGTTGGAGATGATATCATTATGAAAGAAGAAAAGACAGAAATATAATTGTATTTTGGACAACCTTTAGATCCTTTCTACCAGCTGGTCCTTGGCATTGAACTTTCCTGGATTATCTGAACCTATTTACAACTGGAATAATGAAAGAAGAAGACTTTATGAAAATCACTAGACTTTAAAATGCCGATCGAGATCTAAACACCTAGCCACCATTTGTTTGACGTAATTTAAAGAATGAACACTCTAACAGATTGTGCTATAGAACCTGCAATTGCATTGTGTGCTTTCATCAGCCAGTGATTGACTAGAATAATGATGTAAGAAGATTTATTCAAGGTTACCAAGACTTGCACATGCCGACCTAAATTAGAACCCACAACCATTATTTGTTTGATAAAACAAAGCAAATAACTTCCAATTCATACCTACTGTTACGTTACTACAATAACGGAAGTTATCAGTTGAAATCAAAGAAGTTTTTAATGCATGGTAAATATTTTAAACAGCTGTGTTAGTTGTACACAAAGAAAAAACGTTTCCGATTTCTGTGAGGAGAACTTACCAAGTTTATTTTTTTGGGTGGTTACAAGAGATTTGATAAGTTTGCGATATGTTTGGTAATTTCACAGATGGCTTGATGATTAAGAAGGTTCATTTCCTGTTATTTTTTAAACTTCTCCAATAATATTTGAACAACATTTAGAAGTGGAAAGCATGCAACAAAAAAATACATGATTTTAGTAACAAAGAACATGATGTAGAGGGCCATGTATTACCAATTACTAAGATTCTTTAGATAGATTTCAGATGTAGTTGGTTCTGGCAATTCCTGGGTTAAGAGGTTTGCAGGGAGCCGCTTCTCCTTGAGCATTTATTCTCACCTACATTTGCTGAATTTTTGGGGGATGGGGTGGGTGTCTATTGTTATGATTCTGTATTACAAAAGTTACAACTTTAGTAACAAAGTATATTATGTAGAAGGCTATGTATAATAATTCTTAAATCAGATGGGGACTTGATTCAGTAGAACCACTGTTTATAGGAGATACAGTTGTATCTTGTATTGACAATGACCACTCTCTAGCTATGACCTTCCTGTTCAATCAGTCAGATATTTTGAAAGTTGATATTCAGCACCTGAGGTATAAGTTATAGAAATATGATCCCTTAATGGAATCTCAGTGTTATGGAATATCTGCCTGATAATAATTATCTTAATGTTTAATTAATAGTGATGTTAATCTCTAATGATAATCTATAGAACCGCAGTGGGGGAGGTATTCAGTGGGAATTAATAAGATATCAAATGATCTCACTTTAATACTATTTATATTCACCTTCTAAAGATGAAAGCTTTTAAATTTAATCAGAGATTAGAAATTGGAACTGACTGTTTATTTTGATGTTTATTTTGATGTTTATTATTTTGAAGGTATTTTAGGTCATTGATGAGAAAAAAAAAAGCTTTTCAAAGACTTCAAACATAAAATTCGCTGAATCTTAAACTGCACCACTATACCGAACTAGTTTTCGACATATCCTATTAACAAACTTTGAATAAAACATTGAAATAATCTAATATGGCAATGAAATAAGTTATTTACCTTGAATGATTTTGAACAATTGCTCAACAAACAGTTACTCTAGATAACAAATATTTTTTTTACATTTGGGATTACAACTTGCCATGACAGGGATCCTTTCTACCAGCTGGTCCTTAGCCAAACCTCTTGGCATTGATCTTTCCTGGATTATTTGTACTTATTTACAGCTGGGTAGACTGGAACTGTGAGTGAAGATGACTTATTCAAGGTCATCGAACTTTCACACACTGGTCGAGATTAGAACTCACGTCTGACATTTTAATCGTATCCATGCACATGACGTCATGACTTAAAGAATAAATTATACAACTCCAGCTAGCTTTGAAAGAATTAAAGAATGGTTATTGAAAAAGACAAGGAGTGTGAAAGGAAATAAATAAAACTTTATATACCCTGAATAAGCATTGGACAATTGTTCACTGAACACTTTGCTCACTGAGTCATTTTGTGGCATGGTAGAGCAGAGCAGCTCATTTAAAAAAGGATATTGAACAGTTATTGAAAAAAAAAAGGAGAGAGAAAGGAATTTGATACATCTGGAGAAATTGGTGCCAGAATAATTAGTTAGAATGATAGGGGAGGTGCCAGAGTTTCATCAGATTATCTCTAGACAGGTGTTAATTCATTAACACTCAACCTGCTACAGTCTGTAAAGATAACACCCTAATAACTCTGTCTTGTATAATCTAATTATTGTCAAGATGTTCAGAAATAGATTGGGTTATTATCAAAGTTGACACACATAATGGGTGTCCATTGAAGTGTATTCCACCCCATAGAATGACCCAAAAATTTAATAATCCATACAATTAAGTAATAATTCATAAATCTCAGTAGTCATCCATTAAACTTAAACTGCTTAATAATTTATTTAGCTAAGTAAATTTTGAAACATGCTTATAAGCATTTTTTTTTAATAATTTCCTAATTTGATATATATATATATATGTCATGGTATATAGAGATTCTATATAAATATGTACTTATTTGGGTATTTGGGATTTAAGTGACTAAATTGTTTGAATTTTTAAACTTGACAATATGAGTCTTAGTTCATTAGATGACTTATCTAGTGTCAAAATTAAACAGAATCCTTCTATAATCCAAGAAATCCATAAAACTTAGTAATGATCCTTAAAACTAAGCAATGATCCATAAAACTTAGTAATGATCCATAAAACTAAGCAATGATCCATAAAACTTAGTAATGATCCATAAAACTTAGTAATGATCCATAAAAACTAAGCAGTGATCCATAAAACTTAGCAATGATCCATAAAACTTAGTAATGATCCATAAAACTAAGCAATGATCCATAAAACTAAGTAATTGTGAAACAAACTTAATAATATAGAGATTCTATATAAAATATATGTGTTTTGGGGTGTAAGGGATTTAAATGGTTTCTCTAGTGGTAAAGGCTGAAAAGGCTCACGAAACTTTGGTCTAGAGGTATTCCATTCATAGAGTCCACATAGTTAATTTTGATTATTAGTTACATAGACTCACCAAGATATATTACTTACATAGACTCACCAAGATATTTTATTTCAGTTACAGTCTGGATACATTCTGATACTTTATCATGAAGTACTAAGTAACACAGACAAACTCTAATTTTCTGGACAAGTGAACAGTGGAAATACCACATTTAATCTGATCAAATTGGTTATTCTACTTATTTATCTGCAATGTGTCAGGTGTACTAGACCATGGCATTTTAGAGAACCCTCACATTTTTAACAATCTTTCACAATTCTTTATGCATAGCTTCTTCGAGGTGTTTTTGGTATAAAAATTTAAATTGTAAATTTTGTCAGTGTCTATAGTGTAGCATGCAGAGGATAAACCAAACACTTATCCGCTCCACCAAGAGCTTCTTAGGAGTCTGTTATGATATATAAAAACTAAAATTCAAATTTTGTCAGTGTGGCATGCATTATGACAAGTTGATAAAATGAATGTGTACTATACATACAGGTGTCAGGTGCACTAGACCTTGACATTTCACCAGAACTTCACATTGTAACCCTTTTCAAAAGTCTTTATGAATAATTCCTTTAGAGGATAATCTATATCAAAATTCAAATTTAAAAATGTTATCACTATTTATAATCTGTATTTTCATATTGACTGGTGATAACAAGAATGTGCTCCATTCAGATGTCAAATACACAAACATCACTATGTAACTACCATTTAGAATTCTTTACATATAGCCACT
This sequence comes from Nipponacmea schrenckii, assembly GCA_030562195.1. Lineage (NCBI taxonomy): Eukaryota > Metazoa > Mollusca > Gastropoda > Lottiidae > Nipponacmea > Nipponacmea schrenckii. The sequence goes on along the minus strand of CM060202.1, from coordinate 25,912,259 downwards.
TTATTATCTTTGAGAAATAAGATAAGCTCATCTGACAAAAATCCTGTTTAAAGCAATACTATGACTTAGAATGAACATGAAATTAAAAATTTTAAACTTGGCCAATAAGAGCATATATTCATCTGTTGATATACCTGTTGTCATAAATAACATACCAGAATCCTTATATAATCTGATAAATCCAAAAAAACTTAGAAATTATCCATAAAAATACAATTGATTATTGAAAAACGCTTGATGAAAAATAAGATATTTTTATGAATTTTTACAGGGATTCTTGTGAGCACCTTTGATCAAAAGTAGGCTAGATGGGCAATGGCTTACAGTGTGCAATGAGGGATATATTTGTAAGCATAGCCAACTTTTTGCACAGACTATATAATTACATGAGACATAAACTGCGTTTCCACTTAGAATTGTGAAGGAAAGCTAGCTTTATTGCCGAACACACTGTGTTTCCACTGAGTTTATCTGGTTCCCGAACCACTTTAGTCTCGATCAAAAAGGTGGCACATTATTGACAGGTCGTGATGTACAAGACTACCGATGTTGCATGTGAGAATGTAAAATTAGTACTTCTCTATTGCCAAACGAGAAAAGCCAGCTTTTTGCTTTTCCACTTGTTTAAATATGCTGGCTTTAAAGCTAGCTTTCATTTGGCGCCCAATAAATTGCCGAATGCAAAAAGGGAGGTTTTCAGTTCCCAAACCATAATGGTTCGGCAATTTATCAAGTGGAAACACAGAAAAGCTAGCTTAAAGCCGTCTTTTTGGCCAAGTGGAAACACAGTTATAGGGAGTAAGTTAGTAACAAAAGCACTGTTATAAGTGTTAATCAATTGTTATTTATAACACAATATTTGTTAACACATCTTCGATGCTTTTCCATGTCAACCCGTTAACTTTGCCTCACTGACAGAAGAAATCTTGGTGGAAAATTATGAATGGTGTTGTTTCAAACAATGCTGGACATTCATTTCATGAGCTAGTGAACAGACTTCTAAATCCTGATTTTACTACAAGTGAATGCAGATTGTGTGACTTGATCATGTCTTTCATTGTGTTTCTGTTAGACACATGTTTATCACATGACCATTTTGACCTTTCAGATGACCTTAAAGGTGATAGGTCAGAGGTTAAAACAAATTGACCATTGTCTGCGTGATTGTTTGGACCACTGAACAACAGATGTGATCATTGGAGCCACAAGGATTTGATAAGTTCACTAAAAGTTGAATGCTATCTGGTTTAGGGGACTAACCCAATCAAGTTTCGCATTGAATTAAAGGGATTGTAAAGAGGTTTTTTTTATGTGTTTTGGGGAAAAACTGTTAGCTTCAGTTTGCACTGTTCCAATATTTCAATCAGATGTCTGTGGTTCCTGCAATTACGCTAATGATATCAATTATTGTGAATGGTCTTTTATGATACAAACATATTTGGTGATAAGTGACATCGCAAGACTGTTTGAAAATTAGAATGGTACATATTGATGCTATCAGTGATCCAGATACATACTTAAAATTTAGAAAACCTGTTCACAATCTCTTTAAACAGTCTATTGTACCCAAGTTGTTTAGTCACAGTGGATTAATTTTGTACAAGAAAAGAGTATGTGACATCTGAAACCAAATTTGCTAACACCTGGAGAGCTCTAAGTACTATATGAACAATATGAACTTGTTAACTTCTGCCTCTTTCAATAAATGTATCAAATATTACTGTCCTGATAGTAAGGGTCATTGTGTTCATTGTCTGTTTGGAATTACACCTCTTAAAGAGACGATTCGATATCCATTTGACCAATCATACTTCAGTCTCAGGCACTAGAAATTTAGCTAGGGTAATCAGTTCCAACAACCAGTTTTATGCTAATATTATGTTCTGGAGAAAATATGTTGAGGTTTTTTCTTTGACACCACTAGAGCAACAAACAAAAACCATGTACATGATTAAGTTTATTTAAGAAAGACAGGGATTTATAGGTTTTTCTCGTATTTTTTACCCCTGTATATTTGCTTTAAAAACATGAAAAATATGGAGAAAATAAACAAAGACTAATCTAAAGATAATGGAACAACAATTCATTGTGTTTTTGTTGATTTTTTTCTGTTATTTTTGTGATTTTCAATGATATATGTTTAGTGTTATAATTTATTAATTATTTTCACATTTTGGAAAGAAAGAAAAAAAAATAACAACTATGTTTTTCAAAGATAACAACTTAGGTTCACAAGTCCGCTGTGACAGAGATCCTTTCTACCAGCTTGTCCTTGTAAAAACCTCTTGGCATTGATCTTTTCTGGATTATCAGTACCCATTTACAGCTGGGTGGATCGGAATTATGAGTGAAGATTCAAGGTCATCAGACTTCCACATGTTGAAGGAGATTAGAACTCCCTTCCGACATTTTCAACATTTCCAAGCAAATGACGCCATGACGTAAAGGACCAACGCTCTAACCGCTGTGCTGTAGAACCCCACAAATTTATTTATCAAGTTGTAGATACATACGGTAGTGAAAAATAATAAAGTTAGGGTAGTTGTAAATACGTACAGTAGTTGATCTCTTGGACATTTAACACAAAGTTTTATTTAAGGTTTCTAGTGTTTAACACCTTCAAAAAGGTTCTTAGTCTTTACCACTAAGATTATTTTTAAGTTTCATGCAAGAATTCTTATTAAGGTCAAAGAGACTGAGGGTTGTTTTTTTAGGGTTTTATATTTGATAATTCCTTGCAGAAAATTTGCGTTATTATATAAGTTTTATTGTATTGATATCTCTGATATTCCATCAAAGCATAGACAGAGAATATAGATATAATCATTGTCAGGTAGAAAATTGATTTACATATTTCATTCTCCAAAGGAATAAGAATAATTCTAAATAAGCTATTTAAAAGAGGAATTAAACGGCATCAAAATTGCTGGGAGTAATTGTCTCAATAGAAATAACTTTCAGGAACTTTCTGCCATCCTCAGAGACATTCACTGACTCTTTCTCTACATCTGTCTTTCATTATGTATTCTTATTTCATCTTAAATTGATTTTATCATTCCAATTTATTCTGTCTATAATGTCTGAAAATCTACAAAAAAAAATCGGCTTAGATCTGCTGATTTTACAATATCTCCATTTTCATATCTCTGGGGTAGCAGGGTCAATAATCGAAACGGAAGAATGTCAAAGGAAATGTGCCTGCTGATAATAATCTAAATTTCAAGATTTCCCTCCCAGAATCTTCAAAGACTTGACAAAGAAACCAACGGAAGTGAAAAGGGTATAAAATAACCTACAGCATCCTCTAATTAGAATCATATTACATTGTTTTTTTGATGTAACAAATTCAGAACGGAAGCAGAGTTCTATGGTACCTTGTATGAGACAGGGTCTAATGTTCTTATATTGGAATGACTACCAGATTGGAATAACCCAACATCAAGGTTTTTAGAATCAAAATCATCAGGAATTGATTAAAGGCATGACAAAGGAACTGAAATACCATATAGCACAGAACAAGTTCATTAAGTTAGGCCTATTGCACGAAACACATAATGAAATACTATGACGGATAATGCGCCGGACAGGGCATGCTTACTCTTCTAGATACGTGTGAAAAGTTTATTAGCTGCTACCTATGTTTCATCAAAATTTTGAAAATTCTGGTTTCAATAAAACTTAAGTTAGGATTATTTATTTGATATGACACCTTCATGAAATGAACTAAATTAAAGCAACTTTATATTTTCTAATCTGTCCCTGAAATCACTTTTCATCCATCAATAATATTACTATAACTGTGTATAGAGAGACAGGGTTGAAAGCTAAAAGCCATTATTTGTATAGTGATACAGCCTGTTATCATGGAATGGAATCAACCTTGGAAAACAAACAATATCAGTCGAGACCTTCCGGATATTGATATAACTCTATAGTGGTGCCAACATCACAGTAAACAACTCTATACAACTCTATTAAAATTGCTATCATATCTACTCAGTCAATCAAAAAGATTTTGGGAGAAACTTAGAGACCTTGGTAACTATAAAATGAAATCAAGTTTATAGTTGACGTTTATAATACAACTCTATTAAACTTGCTATCATATCAACTTATATCAATCAAATAGATTCAGAGGAGACAACCAGACCTTAAAGCCATTGACTGTTCCCTTGTGACCTTGAGACGTGCCACAAGGTCATTGAACCTTTGTTTTATTTAGTGCCTGTTCCCAAATGTTCTACCCAGGAAAATGTGGCTGACCAGGAACGTTAACAATGAACTTGTCCATTCTTTTATTACTGCACAAGAGACAAAAGGCAATTACCAGTAGGATATTGCATATATCTATTATAGTGAAACCCTTCTAAACCAAAAGGCTATCGGACCCGTGATAAATGCCGGTTTGGGGGGGTGAGGGATTGTCAGTTTACCAATAGCAGTGCTAATACATAAAAGCGTAATTGATTGGATTAGTGATTAATTAGCACATGTCGTATTTGTCTTCAATGCCGTCAACAGATTAATGTTTCAAATATGACGGTTTACAGGGAAAGCTGGTTTATAGAGGATGTGGTTTAGGGTTTAGAGAGGTTTCACTGATACTTCTACACGGTTGATATTCATTGTCATCATATCACAAATGAACTGTCTACAGATATGAGGTTTGCTCTGGGTCAAGTCTATTAAGTCATATCAGGAATCATAAAGAACTCTAAGAACTACCAGGAATACAAAATGAAGTCTAAGAATCATAAGAATCAGAAATGAACTCTAAGAATTATCGGGAAAAACGGAATGGACTTTAAGAACTACCAGGAATACGAAATAAACTCTTTAAGAATTATCAGGAATACAGAATGAACTGCAGGAATTGAAGAAATAATATTTATTGTCTAGAGTTGAAAGAAGACAGAAAGCTATTATAGAGTGTAAAGCTGTTAGCTGATAGTTCTCTAGAAAACCAATAAAGGAGATTAATGTCTCAAGTTGACAGAAGTCTAATGATTTATCATACAGCAGGAAATTTATCTTTTCACTGTTTTTTTTTTTCCATTTAGTTGTCAGTTTTAAGTTCATATAAGGCTGGACCAATTTTATTTCTTGCTTACTGATTCTCTTAACTTAATTTCCTAACATTTTAAAATAGGCTGTGCTGGAAAAAGCAAATTTTATTTCTTATGAAAATGAACTTCTATTTTGAACGATTTTTTTTATTTTTATATTAAATCATTACTGAGAGAGTAGGGTTATATAAATCAATCCTGGCTTTTTATTAACATTTCATTTTTTTTTCCCGCCTTCACGCAAATTTTATTTTTCCTGTCCTTGCAGAATTTGATTCTCATTTAATTTTAGTATAGATAACTTGATTTAATTTTTATAACTGTAGAACTTGATCCATTTTGATTTGTCACCAGATACAACAAATATACATATTCATATTCAACTTAACAAGTTTTTTAATGCACTGAGATTTATTACTTTTCATGATATTTTTGGTTTTAATTTATTCTCTCATGAATATATCTATCGTTCAAGTATGGTGTTAAAAACCTAATCCCATTGTGCAGGCTGTCATCTTGTCAGTTTGGTTACATGTAATACATATATTGTCTGAGAAATAATATAACAGCTCTTTTGATTGGCTGGCTCAAATATTATAACCAATAAGATACAAGATAACAATTGACATCTACACCTCTTACCATAGTTTCCATAACAACTGCAAGAATTTTTTTCAAATTTCTGCTAAATTAATTTCAACCATGGCAGATGTATTTTTTAACATTTTTTTTTACAAGTGTATTGAGTTATTACTTCCTATGATTTATGACAGTTTTGTGGCGAGAATAAAAAAATCTGTGTTCAATTTAAAGAAACTGAGGCCTCATAAATAAAAAACACAATGGAAGAGGTTATGGCTATTAAATAAGTGTTATATTTTTAATTTCTTTGTGCGTTTCTGGACCATTTATCTCTCCTATTCAGGTGCACTTTTAGAAAATGCCTCAGAGCAAGGCTCAAGTTGGGGTCATTCATTGCTTGATAAAGACAAGAGAACGCTGGTTGAATTGTCGCTCAAATAAAGTTAGTAATTGTATTCCATCACAATTTGTTTATTTTATCCAACACCTTTACTAACTGTCATTTAAAGAATTTGTTCAGAGAACCTATTAGGCCTATATATAAAAGAACACACAAGGGAATAGTTTACAGTTATTTCAGAAGTGTGTTATATTACATATTAACTTACATTTTATATTGATATAAAATTCCTTTTGACTTGAAGTTCCTTATACGTATATCATTTTATAAAGCACCTTCTGATACCTTGTTTATATGTTTGCTTTTTGTATTGTAATTGTATGTTTTAAATATGTTTGTATTCTGCCCTACAAGGGTGTAACATACAATAAATCATCTTATCTTATCTTATCTTATCTTATCTTATCTTATCTTATCTTATCTTATACCATATACCATTCCCCTTGTGAATGTACCTGGTGATACTTCTCTTTCGAGGAGGTCACTATTATACAACTATTACTCTTGATTATAACATTCTTTGACAAGGTTTTGGTTAACAAAATCGTTAAACTGGTACAGACTTTGATTACAATCACTTTAAAGTACCAACCTTATACTTGTTCTGTTATGTAAAGGAACTTGGAGAGTTCTAAATATTTCATGCGTTCATTAAAGAAGTGTCATTAACTATGACTCACTGAGTATCTGTGAAGAAGGTGAAATAGGATTACGTTCTTTGTGAACAAATTACCTTGTATTGGTTGGAGCTTAAAAGACAACTGAAATTAATCTGAAGAATGACTTCAGCTGGCTTCGATGGTTGTCTGTGAGCACGATGAAACTTGGCCAAATCGTCTTGAGTTAGTCACAAACAGCATGTTGTGTAAACAGAAATAAACATTTACTATAAACAATGGAACATTGGTGGCTCAGTGAAACGCTTGCCAACCTAAACCGTGTTTCCACTAAGAATTGTGAAGTAAAGCTAGCTTTAAATTTAGCTTTATTGCCGCACACGATTTGTTTTCCGAACCACTTTAGTCTTGATCAAAAAAGTGGCCCATTGAAGCTCGCAATGTACAAAAAAACATGTACTGATGTTGCCCATGTGACCATAAAACTGGTACTTCTATATAGGCTTTAAAGCTAGCTTTCAATTTGCTTGCAACAAATTGCCAATTGAAAAAGGGAGGTTTTTTGGTTCCCGAGTTGTAATATTTCGGCAATTTTACAAGGGAAAACACAGAAAAGCCAGCTTAAAGTTGGACTTTTTTACCAAGTGGAAATGCAGTTATAAAGATCAAGTGTTTGAACACAGCTCACTTCAGATAGCAGCTTTGGACTTTTCAGCCTGGTTTTCACTTGTCAGTTATATAGGTCTGAGGGACAAACACCAAAAAGGCATTTAGTTTGGATGATACAATAAACCAAGGCCTTGTGAGCTACTGACTGTGAATGCTAAATATTCTCAGCAGTTGGAAAATCGAGTAGGCGAATGCTGCAAGGCTAATGTCTTCATAAGTGGTTTCAATGCAGAAAAGTAGGACAGTAAAGTCTATTTTCCTTTTATTTTGATGGAAAATTTTCTGTACACCAATTTTATAAGGATTGTTATATTGTAATATTGTATGAATTATGTTATTAAAACCAACTCAAGAAATGATATATAGTATATTAATTATAGATAATGAATTATATCCTGGAATATCCTCCAAGGAGGGCAATATTGATAATAACACAGGGCAATATCAATAACAACTCAGAAAGACTGTAATATCATGAGTATTAGAAATTAATAATGTTGGTATTTATTGTTGTTATTGCCAGGCAGCTTATTACTGTCCTTATCAAGTGTGAAATTACAATTTAAAGTGGGTTATTTGCAGTTATTTATTGACAATTTTCAGGCTTTTATATGAAAATAAACATGTTGTAGTAAGTATGTGTTAGAAATGTACATTGAAGGTATTGAATTTGAACATACATATGCCTGCTGGAATTTGCGAGATGCTTGTATTTTAAAAATATGCATAAACTCTTTGATAATGTTTGTTAACATTGAAAATCAAAATGCATAATTGTGATGTTGAATGATGGAATTGAGAAGAAATATTCACAATTTGATAAATATGTATGAATAATTTTAAGGTGTATGCATACATTTCAGAAAGGAATGATTAGATTTTGTAAATTAATATTCTTAATTATCCAACTTGAATACGATGAAAGGAAAATATTTTTATAAATTTACTTAAAGTTTTATGTTTGTTAAAAAATAACAATAAGTCGAAATAAAATAATCCTGATTAAAGAAATGAAAATGTGAGTGTGATTATTCAATTGTTTAGTTAAAGGGATAATAGGCGTTAGAATACACTCGTCCTACGGCTTATATTTGTGTTTCATATTGACTGTTAGTTAAATAAGTATGCATCCCACACTTTACCAAATTTTAAAAAGCCACAATAAAAATATATTCAGAATTTTAAAAAAAAGTGAGCCAGCGACGATTCCATTCAGTTTGAGAATAAAAGCGCCTGGTAAATCAACGCTAAAACATCATTGTGGAATTCAACAGTAGGGGTCAAGGACGCGTGAAAACTCACATGTTAGAGTTACTTCCCTTTATATTTACACGATTTGAAAATCGCTTGATGGATGGCTCAAGCGTTTTATGATTAACTACTTTATTTGGGTGATTTATCGGATTTTAGAGGGATTTTGATGTATAGGTAAGTCCACTGATGGGTATATACGGTTATTGTCCAAATTTGAGTGAACTTAAAATTTTATGTTCGTTCTAACGCCTATTATCCCTTTAACAATGAGTTTGTTTTATTATTTATAGCATTAAGAAAATCAATTAAAACAGGGAGAAATAGAACAGTAATTAATGATTATGAAGTACCAAATAATGAATAATAATTTCATTAAATACACATTTATCTGGCGGCAGGAATTGATTCTTTACAGCTAGTTCCTGTCTAAATTTGTTATTAATGGAAAGATTCCTGAAAACCATGACATTTGCCTCCTTTGACGAAGGAATTAGAGGGAAATAGATTTCTTATTGGTACAAGTGGGTTTCCATACTTGGTGTATGACGTGGCATGTGATTAGTGTTTCTAGAAACACTTCAGGCAACACTGTGAGACAGTGAACATTGTAAAATATTTCATTCGGTATTTAATTGGTATAAATTGAATAATTTTGGAAAATTTCAATGTGTGTTTATATTTAATGAATATCTGCTGGGTAGCATCGCCGATGGAAGTCATGTTAAAATGAGAATGATGGTTCTTCTCTTTTGAGGGGTCTACTACTTCTATAGTACTTTACTCTTGGTTTTGTCATTATTTTGTCTTAAATAAATCCATTAGACCTAACACCACTCTTATAATACTCGGACCAAAAAACGTAGTCCATGTTGTCATTGGTTCCTGATTTGAAATTAAGAAAGTTGAATGCTATAATATTGGTGTCAAGATTTGCAGAAGAATTAAATGGCATGAAAAATAGTTCCTGATATTTGAATGAAATTCCTAAAATGTGATGGAGGGTAATGAATCGCAGGAAAAATGTGTGTCTTCAACGTCATTATTGGAGTGTAAAAAATATTTTGATTTTCCTTGGGTGAGGAAAATCTGTAGCAGATATAGAGTGAAATTTTCTTAAAATTACAAAGTGCAAAATGAATGGCAAAATACAATATGGATTTTACTTACCTAAACATTCACAAGATTTTTTGGGGGAATTTGACCGAAATCTTCTCTTTTCTTTACTATTATCTCGAAAGGAATTATTTCACAATGTTAAGGATTCTCTTGATGGGTTTATGATTAATGGAACTTGTAAGGTTTCATCAAGTTCTTGTCTTGGAGCCTGGAAGCTATTATGTTTGTCAGTCAGATGGCTTTTAACCTGATAACAAATTATCAAAGAGTCCTTAAATTTGCAGGATATTACAAGTTCTTCTTTTAGAGTAATTCCGAAGAAAGTTATAAAGTCTTCAGAAATTTAATTCCAATTCTAAAATTGTGATTCTCTGGTGGATGATATAGGTCGAAATTACTGTCATTCTTGCACTTGAAATTCAAAAGACAAATTTTTGAAAACAGTCTTAAAGCATCACTTGTTACTTCTTAAAAGATCAAAGATTTTCAAGGACTTTTTAGGAATTGTTCAAACTTTATTCCAACTTGTACTTTCACTGAGACTCGTCTCAATACACCTTAACACCAAGTTTTTTTATGACGATCCTTGTAGACTGAGAATACATAAAACAACTTAAACTAGAAGTTCCATTAACATTCCATTCTGACCTTAACTTCTTGAATTTCTAAAGACAAATTTAACAAGAAAAGTCTTTAAAAAGCTCTTAGTCCTTCTTAAAAAATCAAAGATTCTCAGGAACTTTTTAAGAATTGTTCAAACTTTATTCCAACCAATAAGTTTTTTTGATGACAAGTTGATTTATCTTCTAGACTGAGATATGGTTAAAAAAAAAAGCCCCTATTAACATTCCATTCCGACCTTGAACTCATGAACTCAATATCCTAGAATCTAACACAAAGTTAATCCTGGTCACCTTGCTGCTGTTTAAAACTGAAAATATCCTTTATTGAAACACTAGTGTAGAATTGTCCAAATATTGTGTCTTATATTGGGAAGGGATATAAGTTCAAGAAATCCCTGCCCTGACCGACCACTAACGCAGGGAAAATTGAGACTACTTCTGTAAACAAATAAGTCACTTCAAATTTTGTCAGTCAATCTGTTTTCAATAATTAATAAGATTTAGACCGAAATTGTTGAAAATACAAAGGTGTAATTATCATTGAGTAAGTAATTAGATTACAATTAAGTCTGGTTGTTGACCTTTTCAGTCCAGACATGTTAAATCATTTCAAAATTTAGGTTATATCAGTTAATCCTATATATAACCTTTGATCCTAAATCTAGCTATACAATCAATTAATCAATCAAGTAGTCTGTTAATTTAGGTGTTAATTAACTAATACTGATTATTTGAAGATTCTGATGACTATTTTAGTGACTGTGTTTTCACAACTTGTTAAATCTAACTACTAACTACTCTGAATACCAACAACTACCTAGATCAGCATTTCCTGGAAGCATAGCTAACTTGTCATTTACCAACCAACCAATCACATTCAAATGGGCTGAATGTGAGACAGGACCATGTGCTTGTGTATTGGGCCTAATTCTGACCCATGTAAAATAAAGAGTTTATTATTATTATTATTACAACATAATTTATTTACATGAAACACATAAATGACAATACAAATCCCTTTTAGCATTTCAATTAGTTATTTGTTGTACCAGAAAAACTTGGGAGGTTTGAAGTCAAAATTAGAATATCATTTTGCATTTAAGGACAGGTTCGTCATCCATTTAACCAATGATATCTCAGCTACAGGAATGTTTCAGCTAAGATAATCAGTAATATTGTTCTCAGTTCAACATTGGAAATTGAGCCCTCAAATCCATGTTTGAAACTTTTCTCCAGACACTGCCATATATCAAAAAAACTGAAGATAAAGAAAGTAAAAATCCTAGTGTGAAATATATTTGAAGGAATTATGGAGTTTAGTACATTTCTAGGAGATCTGAAGACTATTAACAAATATACAACACCCATATCAACTTGTGAAAACGGCAAATCTTCTCCTTCGATATATTCAGAAAGGCTGCATCGATTTATGAACTATATTTTTTCTGCACTTAAAAACCTCATAGAACAATTAATTATAATGAATGTTTTTTACTAATATTATTTCTGTTGTTAGATCAATATATTAATTAATGAGATTAATCAATCAACTTTCTCTTTGATGTTTTAATTGATGGATTAATTACATAGAGTAGGTTGAAGTACTTAACAATATTTTTTTTTTCATGACTAGCAAAAAATAAAATCAGCCTTGAGGTACATTCAGTAGGGTTGCTATACGTCTTCGAGAGGGTGGGGAAGAAGAGTACAAAAATTTAAGGGATTCACAAGCGGGACTGGTCTTGATGCTTGTCAACCTGGTGACTGTTAACTGGCAACAACTCTATTCATGTGATTGAAATAAAGATGATTTCTTGTTTTATGTTATTATAAATTAGTGGTGGTGAGATATTTTTAATTAAGCCTTGGTTTGGTTCAATAAAATACGTGACTGAGCAGTGTAAGTTTATGCAAACAATAATAAAATTTCTGTCAAGTATATATGACAAACAAGACTACCAGGAGACAAAAAGGGGGATAATTCACAGTGCAGTAGACAAACAATACTGCAATTCGTCATCAGTCAGCATCCCCCATTCTTTTTGTCTACTAGGCGATTAGCTGCAATGGATTTGAATTCTTTCGCATTAAGATACGATGGTGCCTGTACTAGTGTTTTCTGAGAGTCAATTTGATTGACGACCTTGAACCGATACCACAATTAATAGTGCGTTCAGACGACTAAAGTTAAAGCAGCTAAAGTATCCAGCATTCTTTGAGTCTGTTTTTTTCTGTCAGGTAAATGCGACCGATCAAACTTAAGCTGCATTAACTTGCACTTACTTCGGAGTTGGCTTAAAACCTCGTTTGGAATGTTAGGCTGCCTTAGTTTTGCCGTCTAATTGAACCTGGCTAACTTAAGCCAGATATAACATTTGCGCATGCGAATTCCTATTAAACATCTCCCGCCATCTTCTTCCGAGGATATGTCCAAGCTGGCTGAACATTCATGTCGTTTGAACGCTCGCTGAAAAAACGTTAACCAGACTCGAAGAACCGTTGATATAACTTTAGTCGTCTGAACACACTATAAGAAAAGGAATATTACACAAAAAGGAAGAAGATTAATTGGAAAATAAAATATCTACTAGGTTATACTCACTGAATACTGTATCATTATCTCGGCTGCTTAACACCGAACAGTAAACGCTGAACGCCTGAAAACTAAATTACATACAGTTAGTTCTACATGGTAATTATCGAGAGGAAATAGAATAGTATTACATTCTCTTATGTTATCTAAATTTAAATTTTGCTTGAAGGTATAATCCTATATATCAAGTTGAATTCCTTTTTTCTATTGTAACTGAAAGAGTTATTGCCCTTTTTCCTTAAATTTTATTTTATTTTAAGTTTTTTTAAAATATTTTTTCATCATAAGAATTTTAAGCACTGGAAATTATATATATATTCAATTTAAAATTCACTTTTAAAAGATTTTTGCCTAAGTTTTTAAAACAATTTACTACATTTTGAAGTATTTATATTATTGTCATGATTAGCCAATTTTTTTAAGGGATAATTAACTTCTTATAATTTGTTATTAAATTTTCCCCCTGGTAGATATAATAACCTTTTTTGAATTTTAAAAGGAGCTTTATTTTTTTGGAATAAGCAGAAACCCCCAAGGATTGGACGAAAATCTTTTAATCCAAATTTAAACAAATTTGTCATATAAATTTTCTTTAAAAAAAAAATAAGGGAACCCATCTTTAAAATGATTCTAAAACTCTCTTTAAATGGAATATTTAAACAGAATCTGTCATATTATTTCCTTTAATCAAAAAAGGGAACCCATCTTTAAAATATATTCTAAAACTCTTTGATATCGAATATTTAACAGAATCTGTCTTTTTATGATTTAGCTTTAATAAATAAGAGTAACCCAAAAAATTTTAAAGATAAAATTTAAAAGTAATTTAAATGTTCTTTATTGAAACAAATCTGTATTGTTAAAATTTCTTATTCTGTCAAATAGGGAACCCATCTTTAAGGTATATTCTAAAACTTTTTGGAATGGAATATTTAACAGAAAGCGTGGTGTTAATTTGATGATGTATAGCTTTAATATTGTTAATAGAAATATACAGACCAGAAAATATCGTTAATATTCTGATCCCAGACAGTTTATAACTAGTGAATATTAAAGTGTTCTTTATTGAAATCTTTTAAATCTGTATTAGAGTTGAAATTAAACTCATTATTCTGTCTAAGTATTTAAATAACTTTTCATATTCTCTGTCTGGTGAAATAATGCAATACTTGAAAGTTAAAGAGACATGTTCACCATTCGTTTGACCAAATCATACCTTTGGTTCAGAAACAAGAAATATTCAGCTAAGCTAATCAGTAATAGTGTACACGGCTCACCATCAAATTTGAGCACTCAAATCCATGTGAAATCTAAATTTCTTGAAATTCTTCTATATAAAAAATGGATTTACGGTATATTATTGCAAAGGAAAATTCCTAGTTTATGGCACATTAATGGGATTATGGAATTTTCATGTATTTCTAGTACTTTTATATTCCTTTTTTGAAGGTTCTCATCCCTGGAAACCTCATTACTCAATACTAGAACCAGCATTCTTGTCACTTGAGTTCCAGTTATTATTACCCTACCGACCTGACAGTCGGACAGACAGTAATATTTACTGACACTTGACAATAAATCATGACATCTAACGACAGTGGCATGACGTCAGTGTGAGTACAATGAGTCATTTACAAGTGTCAATAATAACTCAGTGTTTATGGTACTATAATGTTACAGATGGTACTGATATTGAATGTGTTAGCTTGTCACTCTTGGAGATTCTAATTCAAAGACTGAAAAGGGATGTTGATTTAGAATTATTTGCCAGTCATGTCTGATATGAGCTTGATACTAGATTTTAAATGATGTAATAGCTCAGAGAGATTTTAATTCAAATTCTGAAAAGGGATTTGATTTGGCTTTATTTGCCAGTCATGTCTGATTGAAGCTCCAAGGTCTTATAGTTCTGATGTTTGTGTGTTACCATGTTAGATGCTGGGATTCTTATTCAAATTCATATCTGATATATTCTGTGTTTTTTCGATATTTCTGATTTTGTCTGTAAGAATTGATTTTCAATGATAAGAATTGTTGATATAGTTATATGTATTTGCCAGTCTTATCTGACTAAAGTCAGACATTGGTAATGATTTATCAGATTAATTAAGTAAGAATTGGTTTTATATTACAAGGGTTCTTGATTTTTCTGTATTTGTCAGTCCAATCATGTCTGACTGCTGCTAAAAATAAGTCCCTGGTACTGATATTCAACAATTTAACTTTAATAGATTTTTCATGCTCAAGTAAGAAAATGGATGTTGATTCAGCTATATTTGTCATACGTGATTGAAGCTAGGAATTGGTCGACTTACTGATTGTATGAGAAGAAGTGGTTTTCAATTTTGATTCAGCTGTATTTGCCAGTCATGTCTGATTAAGCTACCTTTATTTCTGTACCATTGTCTGTTAATTCTAGATACCAGTTACTTTAAACTGAAAAAATCTCATGATTGGATTTTCATGGTGAATGATTCTCTTTAATCTTTGAGATGGAATGCATTCCAATGATGAATCACAGCATTCTACTGCACATTGTGAGGAATTTATGATAATTATGGTTGACAATTGCTGCCAAAAGAGAGAAGTATTGTTTGATGTCTTGTAAATAAATTAAGAAATATTGGTGTTGATGTCATAGGTTAATGGGTTGATGAAAGATGAAAGCTAGCCATTCTTTTTATCAGTGGTTCTAAATGAAATGAATGAAATGGAGTTGGCTGATTTGAAATAATGACTTGAAATAAATTCATTAATGGAATGAAAAAAATGAATGAATGAAACTATATGAAGGGAAATAACTCTTTTTAATATAAAACACTGAGAATAAACACAAATTGTAATAAATTCCTAGAAATATTAATAGAAGGTACAATGTAGAAAACTTGAAAAAAAGTAATTTGATGCTGTGCTGGCCTTATTTTCCCTCATTGAACACTGCATGGTGTTTCCTGTCTTCGTGAGTCCAGACAAGTAGAACATAATACAGTTTCTTATGAATTTACTACAGTGATTTAGATGATTTAATGTTATTTAAAAAGTGGAGTTGCAACAATATTTTCGTTATTGGGATAACACTTTCTTAGTATAGCACAGATTCTGTGTCGTTACCGATTATCAAAGTGGTAAATGCATGTTCGCAGTAAAGTCTACCGGTTCACAGCCTTCCATTTTTGTGGATGGTCCGTTGGCCGAGTGGTCTAGACGGTTGACATGTATTGCTGGCGATTAGGTGCCTGACTCTGAGATCACTGGTTCTGAACCTGTTCGGGTCTCAGCCAATTTTCAGCACGAGAATCTGTGCTATACTTAAAAAGTGTTATCCCAATAACGAAAATATTGTAACAGTGATTTAGTTCGATGTTTGTTAATGTGAAGTTTCAGGGTTTAATTCCTGCACAGGTTGAGATAAATCCTTCAGTGTACACTGCATGGCGTGTACCTTCTTGTGTTAAGAAGTTCATTTTCATTATATTTATCAGTTTATCCTAACTGTATAAGGAACTCCAACGAAAGTTCCCTGATATACTTCAAAAACATTTAGTTATTGCGTTTAAACGTAATAACAATTAGAGTGATATTTTAGTCCACGGTAGACTAAAACCGATTACTTCTTAATTTATTCAGATTAATTAATTAATTATATATATTTTTCTTCACAGATGCAGCTGTCTTCATTCAGAGTAGGACGTAAAACTCCATTCATTTCATTTTCATTTCACAGATGCAGAATTTATATTTTAGAGATGTGAATGATCATCATTATTTCTTGTAAAACAAATTTCACATCGGCCATTTTTTTTTGTAATTTCAATTATATGTTGTTATAACACCCAGGCTCACCTAATGTTTATATATTTCAGACTCTAACAGTCCTCAATCCAATGAAATCAGCAGACCATACTATCATGCAGGATACAGATTTAGCTGGGCCGTTGGTCTTCTGTTTGGCGTTTGGTGGATCCCTCATGTTGGTTAGTAGGATACATAATATGCAAATGAGTCAAGGAAAATAAGAAAATCAAAATTTTGTTGTATTAACCAGACATATTTTTTTTTCATGTTTTATGGGTTCTTTAATTTCCAAGAAATCAAAGAAACAAATTTTTCAGAATAGGCTTAGTTCTAAGGAACTGTTGAAATCAGCAATATTTTTTGTACTTTGCAACTGAAGAGTTGTTTACCCTTGTTTTAATCTCGCGTCTCAGAATATCCTAGTTTCATTTTCAATATCTGGGGACTTTGTTTTCATGTATAAAACAAAATAAAATTTGAAGACACTTATAG
This sequence comes from Nipponacmea schrenckii, assembly GCA_030562195.1. Classification (NCBI taxonomy): domain Eukaryota; kingdom Metazoa; phylum Mollusca; class Gastropoda; family Lottiidae; genus Nipponacmea; species Nipponacmea schrenckii. Next base: position 25,895,052 of record CM060202.1, on the reverse strand, counting down.
AATAGATTGAAAATCACCTATTTAGTTGAAACATACCATTTAAAAGAACATTTTAGAAATGATTTGAAGCTATAAAATGGTACCCCTTTAGTGGCTATGGTTGTATATCAGGAGAAAGATTGGCAGGAAAATTGAATAAATGCATAGAGGAGCCTTTGCAATTTTGTGTGACTTGCGAAATGATTGTTTACATTGGAGACTGTTTTAAAAAAAATTGACGTCAATGAATAATGACATCATTAATTAAAATTAAACTCTCAATGTTTTGGTTAGGTGGCAATTATGTAGCCTATATGGTGATATGAAAGCCACACAAACATACATTAATGCAATGTTAATATTCCAGCCTATTTTACATATATTTCAGTCTGGTAAACTCCATTTTGGTTATATCTATGGTATTGGTGTAGTAGGTTGTCTAGCTATGTATTTATTGTTAAATTTAATGAGTTTAACTGGTGTATCAGTAGGTATTATCATCAGTGTTTTTGGTTATTGTTTACTACCGATGGTACTATTGTCTTTTACTTCCGTCGTCATGTCATTACAGTAAGTATTAATTGATTTCTATTAATTATCCTTTATAATTATTGATTCTTGATTGATTAACTCTATATTTAATATCCCTGTTTTGTCAAGTAACCTTGGATTTTGTTATTAAACATGTGTGTTATACCCTGATTACCCTGATTAATTGCGTTGTGTTTATCGATTTATGTGCTTTCTGTTTCTATATGTCGTTCAAGTTTTAAATATAGAGCTGCGGTGGCTCAGTGAGATACATGCTTTTTTGCTACCCCGAGTTTCCAGGGTCCCAATCCTGCCAAAGGTTGAGATGAACTTGAGGATTTTTCAACCTTGTTTCTCCCTGTCAGTGATGCTGATCAGAAGGACTGACATGGAAAAATTCTGCAGTCCTTGCAAAATTTCCCTCATTGCACCTGCCTGTCTTCATTAGCCCATTAGTTTTAGAAGATTAGTTGATAAAACTCCATTTATTTCATTAACTTCTAACTTTTAATAAAATGTGTATGTATTTCAGAGGAATAATGGGTCTGGTATTTACAATAGCTACTGTTTTATGGTGCAGCATATCAGCTTCGAAATTATTCGTCTCAGCCCTTGCCATGGACAAACAACAACTACTGGTTGCTTACCCTTGTGCTTTGGTTTATGGTGTTTTTGCCCTGTTGACTGTATTTTAGTCATGTTCACAAGATGAGGTGTGGCATCTGATTAAAATACAACTCTAGTCGCTGCTAAGTAAACATTATGTCTTCAAAGTTGATTTTTTTTTTTTAAAGGACAATTTGCAATCTTGGTAAAAAAAAATTGTTTGAGAACATAAAATATAAGTATTATTTTGAGACTGATCTTCAAATATATGTAAATTCAAAAAACTTTAGGGAAAGGAATCATTACACTGCTGAGAAATAGGGCAGTTGTCTGAAGATCACATAGTGTGAAACGCAAAACTCGGAGTAGTATTTCAAGTTATATTTTGGTATTTCTAAAGCTGTTTTTTAATCAGAAATGCTTCATTTTTACAATTTCTTCATTGTATGTCGAATTATCTGTAAGTGGCCCTTCACACTATAGCTACCACCAGTCATAACTTTAAAATTTAACAGGCAGTTCGGAACTGATGACCACTTTCATTATTCACAACCATATACAACTGATGATGGCTATAGTGTCGGGGCAATGTCATTTAAGGACAATTTTGTAAAGTTATGCATTTTTTTTAACAATCATGAGTAACTGATGTCTTTAAAACAGAATTTATTGAAATTTATTATTATAATACACGTCTTAACTGGTCAAGTTTTCAAATGAAGAAATTTAGACAAGAGAAATACTTCTGGGATCAAACATGCACTATATACTTGTGAAAAATATTGCGCACACTTTTTTGTACTTGTAAATTTATAAATTTATTTGTCATATATGTAAAGATATATTATACTTCATGTAATGTAAAAAGTGTCAAATGAATAAAACATACTCAATCTGCAGAATGACAAATTTTTCAAGGGATTGTAAAGAGGTTTTCTAAAAAATTTTGTCTATCAGGGAAAGAAAGAAACGAAAGAAACCTCTATATTTTACAAAGATAACAACTTAGGTTCACAAATCCGCCGTGACAGGGATCCTTTCTACCAGCTGGTCCTTGGCTAAACCTCTTGGCATTGATCTTTCCCGGATTATCAGTACCCATTTATAGCTGGTTGGACTAGAATTGTGAGTGAAGATGACACCGATTGAGATTAGAACTCATGTCCGACATTTTCAACGTATCCAAGCCGGCACACTGATAGCATCAATTTACATCATTCTAATTTTCAATCAGATGTCTGTGGTCCCTGTAATTCTACTAAACAGTTCTATTAAAGAGATTGTAAAGAGGTTTCCTAAATTATTTATGTATATCAGGGACACAGATAGCATTGATTTTCACCATTCCAATGTTTAGTGTGTGGTTCCTGCGATTCAATTAATATCCAAGTCTTCACTTAACACGAAGGGCCTTTTAAATCAGTGTCCTTGATACACCATGAGGTTAAAAATTTAGTTAACCTCTTTACTACTCCTCTGCATAATAATGGACCCTTCCCTGAGATCTTGATGCTTGGAGGAACGAGGAGCCTTGACGTACCCATGGGCCCATAGGTGAAAGATTATCAACCAAATATGCTAGAAAAATGGGAGATAACTGGAGGAACATCTTCTCTGAAAGGGAATGTAAAGGATTTTGTTTCAAGTGTGTCAGAAAGCATAGCTGTTAGCACCGTTCTAATTTTTAGTTAAGACATCTGTGGTTCCAGTATTATTCTTCCAGTCATCTGAATAGTCAATTACTAAAGTTAATATTAGATTACTAATCTGTCTGTTTGCTTTTATTTTTTTAAGAAAGGATTTTCTTAAAGCAAAAGAGATAGTAAAGAGATTTATTAAAGTTTTTGTATGTGTATCAAAGACACTGATAATGTTATTTAGGGCCATTGTATTTCCACTAACACTTTTTGATAATGTCACTAATCACGAAGGGTTTATGTGATACAAGTGCTTTTACAATCTCTTTAAATTTCTTTCCATAATGACATAATTAAGTACAACTTAAGAGACTAAAATATTTATAAATATTTCCTTCAAGCATGATTTCACTACAGTTATATACAAATTAAAACTTTACAAGATTTCAAAAAAGGTTTCTCACCTTGTTCTTAGTATAAGAAATTTGGTTAATATCTTATTATCAAACATTAATTTTGTTTAAATTCCCTTACAGAAATGCTACCTCTTAGAATGGACATAAAACTTAAAGTTTCAACATAATGTGGTCAATAAGAGTATATATTTATCAGCTGGACGTACCAGGTGTCATGACTAAAGAATAGAATTTGGTCTCTATATAACGTGATATATCTATAAAACTAAGTATGTGTCAAAAGTATTTAGTTTAATGGATTATTACTTAGTTCTTGGATTTAACAGATTATAGACAGATTCTGTAGTATAGTTTTGACACCAGGTAAGTCCACTGTCACTGATGAACAAAGACTCATTTTAACCAAGTTTAAAATATATTTTTTTCCTAAGAGGTATTATACCATTACGGGACTTTTTACAACAGATGGAAAAATTCTTGCAAATGATAAAAAAAAAGAAAATCTCTTAAAATTACTTTTAGATTAAAATAACTTCAAATTAAAATGCAGCAGTCTATATACATTGATATCACAATTTAATGGCATTGACTTACAATAAGGAAGGAAGAAGGGAGGGAATTTGGGGGGGGGGACTTTAAAATTCATTCAATCAAGCAGAATCTTTCTTCTTTTTCTTTGGTGTTTTATTCATCTTTTCCCAAGTTTCAGCAGTCCTTCTATCAGCCTTGGTTACGGCACTAAAATCGAAATTCACCAACCATGGCATGTGGGCCAAAACATAATGTCTGTAACCCTGGAAACACAAATTATTATCATCAAGACATTTTAGGCCTAAAAATTTAATTCTAATAGAAAGCTCCTTTCTGAAAATGCTGCCACATGCTTGCAGTAACTGTATATTTCTGGGTATAATACTCATCTTTATTTCCATAAAAAGGACTCACCAAACTGAGGTGTACATTATTCACTGTGTCTACAAATTTGACTTTTTCTGAGAAGTGCCCCAGTCAAATTTTTTTTTTCAATTAACCGTAATATATTTTACCTTTGTATTTTCAATAGTGTTGCCATGTAAAGTTAGTTTCCTTAGATTTGTTAATGCTTGTAATTTATCTACTTCAGAAATATTTGTTATTAGGTTTCCGTGGAGATACAGGATTTCTAAACCTGTAAACTCACATAAGATCTGAAATAAGATAACATTGAGTAAGAAATCCAACAAAAATTCATGTTTGCTATCAAGGGTGTATCTAGAAAATGTGAGTCAAGGACATAGGGCTGTTGATTTATTTTTATTTGCCAGTTATGTATGATAAGAGCACTAAAATGTCTGACTACAATTTTGATCTTCAGGACATTTTCAATACAAATGAGTCTATTTTTCTTGATGTTTTTAAGAATTACCAATGAAATTTGGAACACATTCTTACTTAACATGTCAAAATGAACAGTTAAAAATTCTAAAATTAACAACCCTGCAAGGGCCTGCCAGAAACCAACACATTTCAGATGTCCTGAGATGTTGACGTTTTTA